>WTSP01024749.1:102432-133591 GCA_025331215.1 Actenoides lindsayi | reverse complement strand
CGGAGTGGTGCCTGGCCAGGGCGAGGGGATTGGAACGAAATGATCTTTAAGGTCCCTTCCAACCCTGACAGTTCTATGACTATGATTCCTGTGCTAGTGGGAATCCTCGCAGGATCCAGAGAAGGGATGGTTAATCAGCCAGCTGAACACCTTTCATCGGATATCCAGTGTCTGAAAGAAAATAACAAAAACAAGTCATGAATTTTTAAATTATTTGGAATGGAAGCATGATTAATAGCAGCCTGAGGGTTTGCATTAGTTCCATGCCATTAAGGATACAAGTTCATATGCCCATTTACCCTGGTATTTAATAAAATGATCATTTGTCATGGCAGCTTCAGCCTCAGGTGGGCTCTTCTGGCAAATGATTTACTCCTAGCCCAGAGGTCGCCCAGGTGTTGACAGGTCATCCTTCTCCCTCAGAACCTGCATTTCACCTCTGGGGTGCATGCACCCCAGGATGCCCTGCAGACAGGGCAGGGTAAGGGTGGAGTTCAGATTCCCTGAAAGCTGGGATTTGATACTGAATTTCTCTCATGCTAGCACAGCAGTCGTAGCCCCGGGGCTTCTAGATGAAAGGGGTAGGAGACTCGAAAGGACCGGCTCCCCGTGGGGTGTTTGTGAAGACTTGACTGCAGCAAGGATTTCTTACCTGCCCGTGTGAAAGTAGGGGTCACATCCATCCCTCATTCTCCACCTCCTGTGCTGGCAAGGGTGAGGTGGAGTGCTGGTGCTTATGAATCCTGGTTTTGTTTGCCTGGTACTGAATAAGGAGCTTAGATGAATAATCCCAGCTCTGAGCATACTTTTGAGCTAAGCACCACTTTTGGCTGTGCCTAAATCATCCATGTTTGTCCAGCCCTTAAGACTGTATTTAAAGCAAACAGTTTTCTGGGTAGCTTTTGCTAACCTGCTGCAAAGCTAATTCAGATGATTCTTTCATCAGACTTTTTTTTTATCCCATTGAAGTTTTCACCAGTCCACCCTCATACTCTTTATTTGCCAGCTAGTGTAGCACAGGTAAATTCAGTTTGAACGTGTAAGTTTTCGTAATGGTGATAGTGATTTTTCTTTTAAAGTTATGCATGAAAAATGATGTGATCTTGAGAGGTTTTAGCATAGAAAATAAAATATTTTTATGATTTTTTTGTGGTTTGGTGATAATGTTAGAAATCCAGAAGCCAGAACAACTGCACATTGTACAATGATAAACATTTAACATAAAATGTTCTTCCTGTTTGTCCTAGCTCTGCATTTATTTGAACCAGTTAGCTTATTTTAGCAAGTGGAACTGATTTTTTAAGATGACTGAGTCTGTCATCCAAAAAACTGAAATATGTTCCTTCTTGGAAAATAAGCTTGCTTACTGACATTGAAAACTTAGTATCTAATTAAAGGACTGGATTTTTTTAGTGCTGTGGGGGTTTTTATGTTTGTTTTGCTTTTTGGTTACTAGGTGTTTGCAATTAAAATGTCACAACGCTTGCATAATGCCAACTTAAAACATGAGCTTTCATTACAACTGTACAACAGATTATCGTCAGGCTATCAATAGAGTCCTTAGAAAAATCTATTTAAAACAAACATGTTTTAATTTCTGTGTGTGTTCAACTGAAAAGAATAACTTCTTTAACATGCCTTGTGTTTCAAGCATTGTGAGCACAAGTGTGATTTCTGAGCATAGCTTTGTAACTCATCATATGAATGACCACGTAGTTTGTTACAAGGTAGGAAATCCTAAAAAAGTAGAATGGTTAATTTCTAAATGACGGTTATGCCCTTTACAG
Source organism: Actenoides lindsayi (assembly GCA_025331215.1). Taxonomy (NCBI): domain Eukaryota; kingdom Metazoa; phylum Chordata; class Aves; order Coraciiformes; family Alcedinidae; genus Actenoides; species Actenoides lindsayi. Next base: position 131,804 of record WTSP01024749.1, on the reverse strand, counting down.
TTAAGATCCCCTCAGTATTCAAGCAGTGGTGATACAGTGCTATGTGCTAGAGATCCTTTGCACTGGTCATGTATCCAGAGTTAGAAATGCATTAGGAACATGGAGAGAGGGATTTCACCTTAGTTGCAGGCGCACATTAATACGTTCTCTGATTCTGTCCTTTTCCTTGATAGGTGGCCTGGAACTCTTTAGATCTCAAGTACATTGGTAAATAGTACATGTGTGAAGTATACATAAAGGAAAAATTCCCCCAAAATTATTATTCTGTAGGTAGTTCACTTCTGGTTGCACTCCTCTGAGACTAGTATTAAAAGGTAATACAGGAACCAAAACCACAGAGGGGTAAAAAGGCTGGTACCAACTTGCAGAAGGAATCGGTGGGAGTGTTGGATAGAGCTAAGACTAAATACCAAAGAGGTTTGCAGGGAGAAAATCTGGTATCAGAGTCATCACCTGCTCCTGGAGACAGGCAGTTTTCAGCTTCTCCTGATCCTGCTTTGGCCGTGCTGTTGGAGGTCTGGGAGGGGTCTGAGACCCAGTGATGTCAGGCCATGGGTTTGGTCCCAAGTTTGTGCAAATCAGCAATTTTAAGAGCCCCTTGATGTGAACTGACTGTGGGTAAGACTTTAAAGCTGCTGAGGTGGTGATTCCCATGTCTGTGTTTAGAGGAGGGAGCAAGTTCTGGCTGTATTTTGAAAGTTTTCTGCCTGGCTTGTTGGCATCAGGCACTAGGGGTTTAAAGGTGTTTTCCAGATAATCACAGAGAGTGTTGCAAGCAATAAAACACAGAATGAACAGTTCTTGAAGGCAGTGGGGTGGAAGTGTTCTGCCGTGCCCTTGTATCTTGGTTGTTGCTGTGCCCTGTCCTGCTTTAGCTGGCATTTCACAGCGCAGCTCCCCTGCAGCCTGGGACTGAATAGATTTTTTTGCTTCAATTCACAACTGAGACAAAAGAGCAACTTGTGGCTGCCCCAGCTGGATGACAGTGTGTAAATCTACCAGTTCTTTAACAATGGGGTATTAAGAAAAGCAAGGAAGAGAGCATGAAGAATGAGGATGAGATACAAGAGCATTTGAGGAGGCTTTGTGGTTAGTTTTCTTTCCCTAGCAAGAAAATAACTGTCACTGACAAAATCCATTAACTTCCTGGTATTGGTAGCTTTTTTAAGGTAAATCTCAGATACTGTTTTTTAATTTACTTTTTTGTTGTTGTTGTCAATTTCTTCTATTTCAGCAGACCTTTTTGTGGAACAAAGTGTTGGCTTCTGGTCCATAGCTGGCTTTAAAGTGGATAGGAGCTTGTCACTGGCAGTATTTCAGTCCTCTTGGGAGTAAGCATCCTCTTGTCCAAGTGGAGCAAGGGTAGCAGTGGTTTGGCATGCCCGGAGTGCACATCAGCTATGCACCAACTGGTCAGATGCGTGGCTGAACAGTGCAGGCAGGCATAGGCATGGTCTCACCTTAAAGGAAAAGAGCTTATCTGTGACAGAGCATCTTTGTGCCCAAATCGAACAAACTGCGTTGAAAGCAGGGATATTTCTATACATCTTGTCTCTCAGATGGTGCTTGCAGGCTCTTTTCTTGATGAAGATGAGCAGCCAATGGCCTCTGACGGCTGCTTGTTCCCCAGGCATAATTATCACCCTGTTTTTTCTACTCTCACTGTCTCTCTCAACTTGCAATTACGAAGTTCTCACACTGGGGCCACATGGACTGGTGTGCAGGGTGCTTAGGTAGGGGTGCAAGTCTCCATCTCCCCTGCGCTCAGCATTACTGCTGTACCAATAAATACTGGTGAGGAGATGGACAGAAACCAGCAGCCTTGTTGCAGAAAGCCTTCCTGAAAGGAAGTCATGTCTTGTTCTTGACTGCAGTGCTGAATTTTTAAGGTATAATTTTAAAGCAGAGTATAAGCCTCAGTTTACAGAATTCATAATAAAGTCGCATGCTCTGCTGTAAGAAAAGTCTCATCTAGGTTTCCACATACACACCATCTCACTGTGAAAGATGAAATGGATGCAACAGTGTTTGAATAAATCTCTTACATATGCACAAGGTTTTGTTGTTATATGGCATCTCCTTACTGGGGAATGCTTATCCACTTTTTTTAGGGAGGCATGTGGGTTCCAGCCCCAAATAACAAAAGAAAGTTGGGACACTTAGCTGTCCTTTAGAAAATGAAGTCCTGAGCTCTGGCCTCATGTGTTCTTGAGCAGGTGCCAGCTTATGTATTTATAGAGAGTTTCTATCAGTGAATACAGTGAGAGGCAGCCCTTGGCTCTAGCTGCGTTGCCCAGAATTTGGCGTGATGCCCTATGTTCTTTTTCAGTTGTGAATTAAATATTGAGGAAATGGCCTTCTCTGAAGAAGACATGTTTTTGTATTACTTTTCTCTTTCCCTTCCTGTTTCTTTGAACCACTACGGTCCAGCTCCTTTTGGGAAACAGTCTGGTTGCACAGGTGAACAGGCTGTATTTTTAGTATTGGGCATCTAAACATACAGCTTTGATTAACTGTTTCACAGCTTTGTCCTCAGGTCAGGTCATGTATTTGTGTCTGTATGTACCCTGAGACATGGCTGTTTATGAGCTGGCTGTGGTGAAACCATTTGTTATACATGGGAGTCCTTGAAATCCCAGTGCATGGGAATAGGTAAGATTTAGGAACTCTGTGAGTTTGTTTTGCATAGTGGCATTAAGAAGTCATGGGAGGATCTAAGCAGCTGGACAGTGAGTTAGTGAGAGCTGTGATAATCTCGCTATGATGGTAATATACAGGATGATTTGTGGTGGTATTAATAATTAACTATATTAATAATAATAACTAATAAATTACTGCAAAGCTGAAACTGGACATGGCATTACTGGTTTGAATTGCACTTAACATGTTTGCAGGTAATGCTCAGACGTAAGGGTATTCTTCCCTCAGCTTCACATTCCCAATCAGAATCTCAATTCCATTCAGAGTTTCTCGTTTAGTTTATGCCAACTAAAAGTTTAATAGAAAATCAGTTTGTAACAATCATATTTTATCTTAAAATAAAATTAAAAATAAAATTAAAACCGAATTAGTTGTACCTGTATGCCATCTACTGTATGGGGATCATCGGCACCTTGTTCTGGATTTGTGCAGCTCAAAGCAAGGGCATAACAAGTCATTGAGGAGCTGCTGAGCGCCACAGGGCTTCCCAGAAATGTAAAGGAATACTTGTAACAGCAGCATCAGCAGTGCTGTTGTCCTGAATGGGAGCATGTAATATTAGCAGGTGGTGTAAAAGAGCAAAGTCCCTGTTCCAAAATTAAGTGAAGGGTATATTGCTAGATAGTGAGTTAATTGACAGAAGACAGCCAAAGATTAACATGTTAAGAAACGCATCTATCCAAAAACCCTGCTACGTCAGGAAGGACCGTAATTGTAATTGGCTTGGTAAAGAGAGATTAAAAAGAAGAATTGATAGTTAAATTACTACTGCTTAGAAAAAGACTGTTTGATTGAGATACATTGAAATAGCACAGAGTAATAGTAAAACATCTACCTAAACTGTAAGATGTATTGCTGTGCTGCAGAAGCCCATAGTCGTGAAGTAGGTTAACCAGCTTGGCATGAGATTGGTTTGAAGTACAGTGTAGCATATATGTATTTGAAATATAGTTGCTGTATTTGAACTTTGATACTGTATTATTACTTTGTGGTGCTCTAGTTTTACAATATGATACAATATTGCTAAAATTCTTGAGAATTCATTTACAGTATTCATAGTCCTGGGGTTGGATAAACTTCATGTGTTTATAGGATCAAACTTCCATACCTGGTTGCTTAAAGTTTCATCCCTGTGGACTAATCTGAAAAAGAGTGAAATATCAGTTGGCTTCCAGCAGGCATTAGCTCACCTGAGCATCGTGTCAAGTCTGTAAATCGGTGAGGTTTTTGCAAAAAGTCTGGGTGCACCCTATGCACCTATGACCCTCTGGGTCCTCACCGATTTTGGCTGGGACTATAGTTTGACAACTTGAAAATCACTGCAGATGTACCAGGAAGCAGATGCAGAGAGTGAGTCTGGGGGATATTAGCTGTTTGTTTTTGCAGTAGAGAAAAAGTGATGATGGTCCTTCCTATCTAGAATTGAAGTGGTATGAATTGATGTAATTGCTGCTATTTGGAGCTGGGCAGTTCCAGATGGGAGAGAGTAAACTTACTTAACAGTCAGTGGGCAGGATATGGAAAATTATGGGTCCTGCATAGCTGTATCTTGGCCGCCTTCCACGTCAGTAGTATTTTGCATTGCTGTGTATGCTGTTAACACCTTGGTATATATGAATAGTGTGGTCACACTATAGCTGCTCAGGGAACTATAATTTTGAACGATGTAAAATTTATTTGTGTGATTTCCATGGATAGGGTTTTTTTTTTCCTTACGGAAGATGGTTAATTAGAGTAGAAAGGCAGGAAAGTAAAAGGTGCAAAGCTATGGAGTTAGCTTACCTCCTTTTAAGATACATGGTACCTTGGATGGGATGTGAAAGTGATAAGGAAGGCATCTCAGCAGGAGAGTTTCCACATATTTGTATTGCATTCTTCAAGGCTATTCTGCAGACCTGGCAGCTTCTCTGCTGCCACTTGCATTGCTGATGACACACTTGAGGAAGAGGTGGCTCTGCTGTGCAGTACAGGTCAGGGACAGCAGCATTTTAGTAGACCTGATGTGCAAATTGCTATCACAGGATTTTCAACTCAGCTTGCACTTGTAATTAAAAAAACCAGCATAAATAAAAAATGGCATCAAAAATTTCTACTTGTTATTAAAGCTCAACTTAAGGAACTGTTAATTACCTACAAGATCAGTGGATCTTTAATAGCTTTTAAAATCTGTTTAGTTTTGTTGAACCACACATTATTAATTACCATGGAGACCTTCAAGCAACCTGTGAAGTCATCCTCACATTTACTCTCATACTTACTTGAAACATTCATGGAACATAAACTTCTTCTAGTCCTTTTTAACTCCTTTTCCTGCAGAAAGGGAAGGATGAGATTTTTTTGTAAGTATTATTTATTCTTACTGTCAGGTATTCTATAATTCAGATAAACACAGGCCAAAAAGTGTAAAAATTGTTGAGGAAAATTTGGTGTCAGGTTGTTCCATCATTTCTGATAGGACTGAATGTAGAACAGAAGCTATGTCAAAATAATTTAAAAAAAAAAAAGGAAGAAAATCCTTCATACTCATGAGGTACATGAGGTATCATTAACAGAGTTAATGTTGTCCAGAAAGAAAGTCCTGGGAATATATATGACATGGGACAGTGTTCTAACATGTCAAGATTGGTATCGGATGGAACACATTTTGCACTTTTTTTAATCAGAGGATCTGTTGTAGTCAGTCACAGACAACAAACAACAAGGCTGCAAAATGAACCTGAGTGAGGTCTGGATAAGTGGAAAATGGAATGAAAAAAGAACAATCCCTTCAGAATTATCTGCAGCTGTTATGTCATGTTGTAATACTCCTCTCATATCCAATGTTTTCTCCTTTCTAGGTTAGAGCAGTCCTACACATCATGCAACCCATTCTCAGTGTAGAATCATGGCAACTTCTAAATGATCAAGCAGGATGATATGCAGGAAAACTTTGTGCCCTTCATGGCATCCTCTGTCCCCTTTTGAGAACTGGTGCTTGATCATATTCGTGGGATAATGTGAAAAGTAGTCAGTGTGCCCAGTGTATGGTTGAGCTGGATAGTACAGATGTGGTCTCACCTGCAAACAGTAAATACCACTCTTTTAGAAGAAGATTTGAAATGGCATAAGTTGCCAGAAGTTTCACTTTCCATGACAATATAAGATAAAATTCTGAGGTTTGTGCATGAGGAACTGAGAGATGACACAGATGGTCTTCTGATGATTTTTTTTAGTGTGATTTTTCTTATGTGATGTCAGTGCTTTTGACCAGGAGAAAAGGCAAGGGACTGTGGCAGTGACCTCCCAGACTGCCAATTGAATTTTGACAGGGGTTATCTGGCAAATCTGCAGTGTCTACAGGAGGGTTTTCAGCCTGGTAGCATGGGTAGATTTCAGATTGAGCAAATTAGCTGACAAAATGGATTTTAAAGGTTGCTGTGTTACACAGAGAAGTCTGCCCTGGGAAAAGGAAGTGACAAATAGCTTTCCTTGAAACGAATGCTAGCCACAAGCTGTAAATCATCCAGCAGAGAGGTAAAGCAAGTAGAGAGACTCATTTCTCTCCTGAGAGAATGAGTGTCACATCAAGAAAGCCCATGTTTGATCATTCACAGGCCACTTGGACTCTTAACACTGGCAAATAAAGCAACTGTCAAGCCTTGTGGTTTCTTGGTTTAGGGTTTTTTTTTTAAATTTGGAAAAATTTAACCCCCTGCTGGCAAAGCCTCTTCTAGTGTGCACTCCGTCCATCAGCTGTTGTTATTATACCAAAAAGCCTGACTTTGACCCCTTCTTTCATGCTTTCTCTGTAGGTCAAAATTAACTGCAGTTGCATTTTCTACTTTGGTGGTCTGACTGAGCTGCTCTGCATCTTCTGTAGCACTGTGAGCTCTTACCCTAAACTGATGGTGGATTTTCTTAATAAAACATAGATTGGAGTTACCTAAAAGTCCATTTTTTTTTTTTTGTCAGAGCAATGTAAACTTCTGTATTAGCAGAAAATAATTCTGAAATTCTCCTTACTGTTGACAACTGATTTAAGAGTGAAGGAATGTCTTGCATGTAATTAAATTACCAGGGCCTTTGTTAAGTCAGCTTAGCGAATCAACTATGTAATACTTTTCATCTATGGAGCAGTTGTTTACTCAACCGTCTACATACTTTTATCTTTTAACATTTCTAATGTCCAGCTAAAACTGTGAGAGTTAAAGTAGCGTTTTATTTACCAGCATTTTATATGATTTAGGTTCACTGAAGTAGAAGGTGAGCTAAATGTTGTTTCTATCTCAGAGAATGTTTGTAAAGGTGGGTTGTTCCCTGGAAATGGCCATAAAAGATGTCATAATGTGGTATAATGTTCTAGTATGTCAGGAGCTTTTCCGTTGTAATGAAACTGAGTGAATGGGAACTTCTTTCTTGCAATTGAAAAGGTAATTAATTCTGAATTAGTGTGCATTAAGCCAGTGTCCATTATACTACTGAGATGTGAGTTGCTGTTTACTGAAGAGGTGTACTTGTGCTGCCTGAGATGAGTGTCTGTGCTGCTGGTGGGTCTCCATCTGAACTTGGCTCCTAAAGTAATTATTGCTTCATCACTGAAGCACACTGGGCTTCTGTGGTGTTTCTGCAGCACTCTGCTTCTAACTGTTGTTGTCGCTCACAGTGAGGTAGACCAGAAGCTGTAGGTTGTTTACAGAGACTTGTGGGAGACAGAGCTGGTTGACAGCACTCTTCTTTTATATTAGCGTTAGAAAGCAACATTTCATTCATTTCATGTCAATTTCTGAAAAAACTGTAAAGGGCCAGAATGTGTTCTCCTGGCAGTTCCAGAGAACACATTGCTGTAGAGGGTAAGTAGTTTCCTCCATTGCTCATTTGCTAATGGAGAGATGCTCAGCTGAACAAGGGCCAGAAATGGAAGTGGTAATCATTAAACAAGCAAACCCACCAGTTGCACTCTCCAAAAAAAATCATGGCAGAACATACTTCCCAATCCTGAGAGGTTGCTAAGTCCTCTGTGCAGGGGGAGGAGGATATACTCAGTGCTTTAGGATGAGGGTGCTCATCCCTGTACAGAATCTCATGTGGTCAGCTGCAGAATTTGTGTATCTGGGCATGGGAACTGTGATTGCAAATTTCTCCCCTATCTTCAGAGCTACTCAGACACAACATTAAAGTGTGATTTGAATGTTCTGAATAGCAGATAGTGGTTAACTGTTTTTAAAAATGGGTCAGAAGTTGCTATTTTCCTCAGTGGGTTTTTTTGAGACATTTCTTTGTTTTACAGCAGTTGAGAAAATAACCCTTCAAATTAGTCATTTTGGTTAATTTGAGGATTCCCTCTAGTTAATCCATTTCACAGCGAATAAAAGTTTTTCATGTGTCAATTACCATTGCTTTTTCTCTTTTTTTTTTTTTTTTTTTTTTTTTTTTTTTTTTTTTTTTTTAGGTGAACATGTTTGTGGAAGGATTCCATGATGCTATTCTTCTTTATGCTCTAGCTTTACAGGAAGTCCTGAAGTTTGGTTTCAGTAAGAAAGATGGGGAAAAAATTGTTCAGCAAACATGGAACAGAACATATGAAGGTAAGAGTTAATATGGAAGTCCAACTTTCAGAATCAAAAAAAATATCAGGTCTTTATTGTGTGCAGAGTAAGGACGTGTGCCTATTTCACTGTTAAATGATAGGAAAATTACCATATGGAACTATATACATCTTTAAGGCTGGCTCATATTTCACCAGTCTGACTGGGTCTTGGGGTCTTACTCAGCTCAAAAACCTCCTAACAATTTAACAACCCTAAGTGATGTTGTAAAGAAATACCAATAATTTTCTCAGGCTCCTTCTTTGTTTTTGAAAAGATTACAGCTGCTCCCTTTACTCACGTGCATCTATTAGCTCTGAGATTGCCTAATTTTTTCCATTTTACTTTTTTATCTTGAAAGCCTGAGAATGGATAGAAGCAAGCAGGTGCCAGGGTTGTTTGTTTGGGTTTTTTTTGTTCCTTGACAGGGCTCTTTTTGGCCCTAGGAGGATTTCCCAGCCTCCTTTCAGGAGCTGTGCCTGTTATCTCAGAGGCAGCAGCTGAAAAGCACTATGCCTTTCTGTGCCTAATCCTGTAGGCTGCGGTTCCACAGTGCTACTGGGAGTTGTATGTCACCCTGCTGATGCAAAGCCCTGCGAGTGCTTTTGCCAGGTAGGGATCATAATAAAGGAACCGAGGATTACTGGATTCTCTTAGATACTGTCATCTCTTAGAACGCTCTCATCTATCTCTTATAATACTCCAGTCTTTTGGTGCAGGATTGGCAAAATTTCCTATGGAAATGCCTAAGAAAAGGAAACATTTCCTTTAGATAAGAAGCAAATGATTAATTTGAATGTTTAAGAAGAATCTCAGTGGAAATTGTGGCTGAATATAAGACAAAAAGGTCCCCAGGCAGCTTAAGGCACACAGTTTCCTTTAAATTATGCTAAGTGCAGTCATCACCTATGCAGCTCTGCACCAGCTGGAGATTGTGCTTGATGTCCTACTACCTACCTTTGAATCCAATCTGGTGTCTAAGGATTTGCCTCACTAATCATCCTGTGTATGAACAGATGCCCCAGCACAGCCTGTCTGTGTTTTCTCTGCTCCAGGAAGCTACCAGCTGGTGTGCCCATTCAAGTCTTTTATAGTACTATGTGCTCCACACAGGTTACATGGTTGATTCTCACACCTTTCTTGTTAAACCATCCAGGAGGGAAAAATGTTCTCTTTCCCCACTTGGGAAAACCAGTTTGTTGCTGGCTGACATGTCAGCTATTCTGAAAATGTAGCTGTCACGTTGAGCTGTGAGGGTGCAGTTGAAAAGGTCAAAGTGCCATATGAGTCATATGCCATCTCCTCCCTGCACCAGTATCTTGGGCATAATTTACAAGGATAAAACTGATACTGAAAGAGGCTTTGGATGGCTTGCAAGCCAGTCCTTTTAGGAAAATCATGTCCCTTTATTCTGCCTGTAAGCCCTTCTGTGATGTGGATGCAGAATTGCAGGGTACAGACCGTGCGTACCTCCACCAGACCCTATTGTAGGACGGAACCTTTATAATTCACTTAGACTTTTGCAGGCCTCAATGATGAGAAATCCAGTTTCATTAATGAGATTATTTTAGCTGCTGACATCTAGATATCTGATGGCCTGGGCACCCCGTTCTACAGCCTGCAGTGAATAGGTGGCCCATCAGAAATCCAGCGGGATGTGGATGCTGTTTCCTGCAGTGTTCACGGTGCGCCAGCCACAACTGCACAGGCAACATCATGTGCTTAGGAAAGGATAAGGCTGAGGTGATCAAAAGGGTTTCTCATTGCTTGGGTTTTTGGAGACATCCAGGTATGACTTACAGAGTGTTTTGTGGTGAATGTTTTCTATTCATTGGCATGTCCTCTGAAAAAAATAGCAAAATTTTCTGTGTGTAGGTACTGAGCAAAAAGAGTCCAGATAAAATCCTCCCTTCTTCACCCAAACACAATTCTTCATTAAGGTTGTTTCAAAATTTCTTAAATACATTTATTAAGGAAGAACATTGCAGGAACTGTTGACACTTCAAACATTTGTTTGGATTCAGATGGAAAAGTTGAAAAAAAAATTCCATAGGAATTCTGAGTTTCAGCAAATTTTAGTACCTACTTCTAAAAATTGAGGTTTGGCTTTCTTAGGCCAGGAAGGTGTCTGTTCCAATTAATGCCGCCTCCTAGATCCAGAATCCAAATTGCAGCTCTTAGTAATGACCTCTTCTTCTTCATGGCCAAGTGGTTGTTATATCCATTCTATTTTCCTGCAGCAAACAAGTTGGCAATTGTTTGATTACTGTATTGCTATAATGAAACAGATACTTGACAGTAATCTGATGACCACAGTAAGTGTAAACATTCCTGACATCACTAAAGGGGAACAAAGACAAGATAAATGGAGGTGTGTTAATCTGTAGCATCTTTACTATCATTAGGTGTGTTAAGGGGAATTTATACTCTGGCTGAATATCTGACCTCTCTTCTGAAGTAGTCACTGAGAACCTGATTCTCTACTGCTTTGTGCCTTCTCTAGTCATATAGTTGGTGTAGCCTGAATGTATAATGATGCCTGTTTGACTTGGAGGGGTGTAAATGGCTACATTTGGTGTCAGGCAGTGGAGGATCACATCTGAGAGTATCTGAGGTGATAAAGCGTATCATAAAAGTCTTACAATGTCTTTATCATAGTCAATTGATATTGTTTAATGGATTTTAAGAAGCTGACTTGCATCGCAAGAAGTTGGAGCCATACTCTTTGTACACAAGAGCATACATTGAAAGTAGTAGTTCAGACTGAATACAAGGAAATGTTTGTTCACCATCACAGTTGGAACAACTTGCCTTAGGTTGTGCAGTCTCCATCCTTGGAGGTTTTGAAGACCAGATAAAACCCTGAGCATCCTCCTATTCTGACCTCCTGGCTGACCCTTTTTGAGTGGGAAGTTGGAATCAAGACCTCATGAAGTCCTTTCAAATCAGTTATCCATTGAGTCTATGATTCCCAGTTTCCCTAAAGTGTCCTAGAACTTGTAAAGGAAGTGAACTGGGGGTCTAACACTGTAAAGCAAAACAAACAGCACTGTATTATGCAGTTAATCTTATGTAAATTAATACAGGGCTTAATGCACATGTAGTGTACATGGTGTCCCTTGTTCATGCCCACTCCAGTATCACATCAGATGACTGTATTAGTGCACCAGCTTTTGTCAGTCTGTGGGGCATAGAACTGTGCCCTTGCATCCTCTGCAGCACGTAAACTGGACTCTCCTTACTGAGGCATCATGAGATATTTCAGGGTTAGGCTCTCTGTAAATAATTAATGTTAAATATATTTGTGTTTTATTCTTGCATGCTGACTTTTGGATTAGATTTTTCTCATGTATTCCCCAAACAGTCTCACACATTTGATATTTAAAAAGGAGAAATGTTAAGAATTCAGGAATGCAGACACTGAGATGAAATTACAATTTCTTTTGGAATGCCAAGAAAAATGCTGGGAGACTGATGAGATTTCCTGTCATATCAGTCTGTAAAAACCTGTCCACTGTTTTCTTGTTTTCCTTGGAAGGGCTCATTATTTTAACTAATTAATTTTCTAATTCCTCACATGCCATTCTTTAGGCATTGCAGGGCAGGTGTCCATTGATGCCAATGGAGACAGATATGGGGATTTCTCTGTGATCGGAATGACGGACCCAGAGACAGGCACACAGGAGGTAAGGAAACAAACACTATTGCAGTTGACCACTGATGAATTAGCCAGTGAAATGTAACATGTTATCTGTTTACTTGGTGGGCACGTTTTTATTTAATATAAACATTAAAATGGTTTTGCTTAATCTTATCAACCTGGAGACCAAATTCTTTTTACAAAATATTTATCTTGAAGTAGCTATCCTAAGTTTTTTTTAAACTTTCCTCTTTTCATTTACAGTGTATCTTTCCTCACATCATGCTCAAGTCTTTATAATTTAAAGCTAGCTAAGCACTGATAAATTTTGAATATGAGAAATTACTCTTCACAGTGAGCAAGGCCTTTGATTCATTTGTAAGAAGAAAGGTTAGTCTTACAGCAAAAGGGATGCACAGGGGACCCTGATGTATAAACACAGTGAGTACAGGTATTCTAATCTTACCCTGTGGTCAACCACAGGTAGAAGTGTGCAGACCTTGCCTCACCTTATTTGTTGGGCAGTAAGACCTGAGTGCCTTGTTTTCAGTGTTTAAGAGACATTTTGATAAGGTGGCTCCATATACGCCACATGGGTTATTCCACTGGATGCTGCAAGAGTGGAAGCAGCCAGACTGTGAAGTACAGCCTATGAGAAGCAGCACCAGCTGCACATAGAGAATAGCATGACTGGGTTGAGTTTATTAATACATACATTGCTGTAACTCCAGCTTGCAGTGTAAAGCCTCTGTTAGTTTCAAAGTCAGCATCAAACTAAGCTTTGCTGACCTCACCTATGTCATCAAGTTTAAATGTAAAGCAGCAGTAAATCTGAGCTGGACATTTCTATGTGTGGATTTGAATACAGTGAAGCTGTATTATTCTGGTCAGTGCTGCAGCAGAGAGAAACTCAAGAAGCCTTTTTAGAAGAATGAGGATGTCTGGTGTGTTTTGATATGTAAAAGTGACTGAAAACTACACCAGTAAACTGCAGACGCTCCCAGGGGCAGAAGTAATGGTCATTTATTTATTGAAACTAAGAGTGCAAAGTGATTGGGGTAACTTTGGTTTGAACAACTTCTATCTATTCTGTTTGTTCAGACCATTACCTTTTAATCTCATTTATCAATTGAATCCCCCTCTGCTACTCTCCCTTCCGTTGCTTTCACTTGCAATTTAAACTATCTTCAATTTCTTTGATATATTTCTTCTTTTATCATATTGCTCATTTTAAGTTCCCTCTACTTTGTTTATGATGGGTGTAAATTTACATGTAATTAACATATTTTACATGTCATCACTCATGTCTGCTACATTAATTTCTACACTCATGCCTCACTCTACAAACATTGTTTCTTTGATGCGTTGTTTTATTCATCTTGCCAGTATTTAATATGTCCATACAAGAATGTTTCTCAGCTGAACTGGGGTCCATTCACAGAGTTTAAAGACAGAAGGGGAGATGACCTAGTTTGACCTCTGCTGTGTTACAGACAGGCATGTTTCTTACACATGTGTGGAGGCCTGTAGTTTACATGTGACTAAAGGTCACATTGTAGCAGACATTCATTTTCATTTGGAGATACTGAAGAACAAGGATTGCTCCCTGCTTTTTTTGTTTCACTGTTTAACCCCTCTTGCTTTTCAAAAATCTATATCCTACTTCTGATTGGAATCCCTTTGGTCTCTGCTTATAGCTATTTTTTCATCTTAAGCCTTTCTGTAGGCTTTCATATTTAATAATCCTTGTTGGGAGAGGACTCTCCTATTCCTGTTTGATAAATTAAGCTCTTAATGAATAGTCTGCTACCTGCAAATGGTCTCTGAATTGTTTTTCTCTCTTTTTCCAGTTTACTGACTTTATTTTTGAACAAATTTTAAATGAAGTCTTTCTTATAAGGATTCCTATCCCCAAACTGGGAGAGAAATTATCACCTCTGTTCAGTGTGATACCTACCTTTGTGTATTTAATCGAACAGATGTTATCTTCTAACACTTTCCCTTCAAAATTAAATTTATGTGAGATTTGAGCAGGCTATCAGTGGCTTTAATTCTAAACCTAGTGTATTAATGTAATTTTTTTATCCATGATGAGACAAATAGGTCTTTTGATGAGCTTCTGCCATTGCTTCTGCTTACTTCAGTGACATGATATTTGGCCTTTATTACCTTACATAGATTTTTTTTTAACTATTTTCAGATGCATGACTTACTGCTGTTAGCACAATTCAGTCCTGCAACTTTGCAATAGATCCAACATATGTTATCTTGAATAAAGCCTGGATTTACTGTTCATTATAGGAGTAAAATTCTGAAGTATCTCGATGAATTGATCTGAAATAATAGTCCATGCTACCAGAATAATAAACATGAAACGCCCTTTCTGTGTAAATATCAACAATTGTAGAAATACAAGGTAGGGAATGACAGGCTTTGTCATAGTTCTACGGAAGATTTGAATAATTTATCTGAACACAATCAAGTACCTCCAGATCCTTTCAAATAGAAAAGTCCAACCTGGAGCATGTAGTCTGGAGCCTCAGCATAGAAGGTACTTGAAATGATACTTTCACTTCGCTGAGTGACAGTTCTGATCTGTGTAGCAATTCAAGAAAGTAAGAGGGACATCCAGAGGGTTGAAAAAAACTTGTGTGAGCTGGATTTATATAGAAGAGAAGCCCAAGGTCAGACCAGATAAGAGCCTGTGAATATGTAAAGTGATGTTTCAGAAAAGAGAGTCTCTATGTCCACTGGCAATTTGATAAGTAGTGACGGATGGGAGATTTAGCTTACTTGTTAGGGAAAGCCACTGACACTAAGGATGGCTAAGTTCCAGAATAATTGCCTGCAGGAGCTGTCAGGTCTGTGTCTTTGAAGGCTTTTAAGAACAGGTAAGATAAACATCTGTCAGGAATGCTTTTGTTCTGCTGATCCTGCCCTGGGGCAGGGCACGCACTGCATAACCTCCCACAGACCCCTTCAGTCCTGTTCTCCGTGATTCAGCATCCTGCCACAGGAGTGCAATTGAGTGATGCTGCTCTCCTGTTTGTTTCAATTGCCTAAGCTGATAGGAAAGTCTTTTCATTCCTTTCTTTTTTTGCATAGGTGATCGGGGACTACTATGGAAAGCAGGGGCGTTTTGAAATTCGATCAAATGTGAAATATCCTTGGAATCACGGCAGGCTACGACTAGATGAAAGCCGAGTTTCAGAGCACACAAACAATACACCATGTAAATCATGTAAGTTCAGTGACTTAATGCTTCTGCCCAGGCTGTCAGAGACAGGAATCCATGTGGTGGTGCAACATAACAGGCCATATTAAATTGCTTAGCACAGTGGTCCAACTGAGCTATCCTGACTATATCTCTTTGCCGTCTGGGAAGTTAGTCTGGCAGCTGTGGGTAATATGTGGTCTGAATCACTTCCCTGAACTTAAACATGACAGTAATCATGATGCCCTGGAGGCTGTAGGACTTTCCAGGGGCTAAAATCTCTCTTAGCCAGAAAGGAGGGTGTAACTGAAACCCCAAACAGAGAATAACTGTATTGATAATAAGCAGCTGGGGAGGTCATTGCTGATGGCAGCAGTGTTCTTCCAGTACAGAATGATTTTCAGTGCTACAAGAAGACAAGGGGCCCAGTAGGCTGAGAAGTGAAGTCAGCTGAATGTGAATCCAGAAGGCTGGGAATACCTTCCATAGGGAAAGTGTTCTTGTTTTCCAGTGTACTGACTTTGCAGACCATGTTGCAATCAGGATATTGCAAGTATATAAGGGTAGGAGGATACTGGTGCCTCAGTGACAAAGGGCGGACTTAGCTTTTCACAGGAAACAAGTTACTAGTCCTGCAGAGAAAAGCTGTCTGCAGCCCGGTAATTCTTCAATCTCTAAATCAACCTGTGTGTCCTCACAGGCTGTAGAGACTATTTCCAGGCCATACCCTCTATGCTCAGTATGGTGTAGCTGCATTCTTTCTTCCTTCCACATGTGTCGATGCATAAACAGAATCCCCTCAAAGGGCCAAGGATAAATGAAGAGGGGGGAGCAGTTTCATTTCCTTAGTATTTCTCTTTTCCTTTCCACAAACCCAGGCAGGCATGGAAAAGGGAGCAGACTGCACCCACATGAAAATGCCATTGTTTTTCAGTGCCCTTCACTTTGCAAAGGGACAGTCCCTATTTGGACTCCCCTTCAGCCACTATGTCTCTGCTCTGCCTTTGTTGAGATCTGGAGCAAGGTGATGCTCATATAGCTTGAAACAGCATAGGTTCAGAGAGAAAATAAATTGAGGAGATGTTGGATAATCATACAGTCATTTTAATAAACCTGAGGCATAGAGGGTTATAATGCTAAACCAGGTAAAGTTAATTTGTTTCTGTTAAAATGACTCAGGGCATTTTCAATGTTGATTGCTATTATCTGTGTCATGGTAGTCGTAGTCTGTGATATGATTCAGAACAAGCTGTCCAGACCAGTTTCCTAACAACATTCCTGTGCATCACATCTCTGGATTTGTGCCTTCATCTGACACTGATCTTGGGGGCTTGTTTAATCCCAAGGAAAACAAGGACAAAAAATAAATATGCAGAAACTGGAACTAAGGAAGAGGTTCATATGGAGTCCCAAGCTCTGAAAGGCTTCAGTTATTATCTGATGTTCATCACTCATTTCCTAGTTGTGTGTATTTTCCAATATATAAATGCAAATAGTTCTCAATATGAACCCTGATTGTTTATTTTTCCCCTTTTCAAGCAGGTGGTCTAGGAGAATCAGCAGTTACGGGAATAGTTGTGGGCGCCTTGCTTGGAGCAGGATTGCTAATGGCTTTTTATTTTTTCAGGTTAGTCAAATTCATTGAAAGTTCTGTAAATTCTTTACTCGCTATCCAAACCTCTCAACTCCCTGCAGCACATCCTTGATGGGAGTCAGAGAGGCACCATAATAATGTGTGGTAACATTCCCAGCAAAGACTGTGAATACACTCATCCTTTCATGTATATCCAAACCATTACATTGACTTGGGGCCTTATCCTGTAACCTCTTACATCTCTGGGTAACTTTACTCATGGAAATAATGCCAGTGAGTTCCAGTCATTCACAATTGCTTTAATAAAGTGCCCTGGCCCTGAAAGCTGCCTTTGTTTGGTACTTGTTGCTAGCGCAATTGTGCAGGCTGTGATCCTGCAAGAGATTTATATCACTTGTGTGGTACCATGCTTAGTTTTTGAGTATTGAGTGGAATTGTACTAGAAGCTAGAAAGAGATTTCTGTTTTGGTATGAGAGCATTTGGATTTCAAAGCTGTGCATTTAACTTAATAAGCTGAGGTCACTGCAGGGGGATCAGTGTTTTATTCCTATTTAAGCAAGTAATTCTTTTACTGCTAGTTAGCAAATCTGAAGTCTTGAGACTTGATCCTACACTAACAGAATAAATTAGTTATACATGTTCAGCATCTTATATACACTATAACTTATCCTCTTACAATATGGAAGAGAAAAGGCAGCTAGGAGAATAGAATTGACCTCTCCATATAAGAATCAAACAATTCTATCCAATAAAAATATCCCATTTATTAAAAAATATTAACAAAATCAAACAAGCAAAAACTGCTTCAATTCATCAGCATACACTTCCAGTGTTTCAAAATATCCCAGAACCAGGATTATTCATTAAGTGTTTACAACTGCAGTTCTTCAGGGTGATCTTACTCTTGCATGTGTTTGGACCTTATCTAATATGGTTTTTGGGTCTGAAACAAGATAAATTAGCTCAGACTGATGAAGGACTGCATTTAAAAGAAAAAGAAAATACAAGTCTGTCTTTATATTTTGTGTCATCAGAGGTTCTTGCAACTTTTATACATTCTCAATCTGAAATGCTAATTTTTAGGTGTGTTTTTTATTATTGCTGATCTAAGGAGGGAATTGGTACATGAAGGTAAGAAATGAGGCAAAAGACATAACCTGAGCTGGATAAAGCTATGCAAAGCATGATTATAGTAACATGAGTTAGACTCTTAATCATCTGGCTCAAAGATTTGGATTGGAAATCTGTGTGAGTAAAAGTGAGTGCTTATAAACTTATATGTACACACCTGAGCTCAACATGCTTTGTATTTATGGTCTGAGGGGAGAAATGAGCACTTTCAGTGCAGTTCATGTCATTCTCATGTAAAAGATAAACCAAGTCAGAAGAATGCCTCTTAAGAATATCTGTTTCCGTTGACTGAAGGAAGCTGTGGATACTGTCACATGGGTCTGCGTGTTGGCGACATCAAAAGACACATGGGTGAATTTCAGATTGCACTCACTCAGAGCAGGAATAGAATTCTCTAATTCTATTCTCTAATTCCACCATTAGAATAAATATATGAAACATAACATATCAGGTTGCATGGGTCAGATTTTCAGAAAATGGAGGTCCAGCAATTGTATGCCAGAAGTAACTTTTACCTGCAGCTTCTGTACCTTTCCAACTCTGTGTATCTTCTGATTACATCTCATCTGGATCTGTAATTACCACAAATGAGCATGCAAACACAGATTTGAGTGTGCATGCAAGCCATTAAAAAATCTACTTTGTAGTTCTGATACGTAGTTTTGAAAGGATTTAAACTTAGAGGTGCATTTCTAAAATGCATCTGTCCTTGTGCACGAGCTACTGCTGTTCATGTTCTGATCTGTGGAGGGGTCTGTCTTGAAAGTACATAAATGGAGTAAAGAATATTGATTTTTCAAGTTATTTTGGATCCTCCTGGTACAAACAAAAATGCCTAGAGAATCTTTTCCGAACTTGCAGGTTCCCACTTTCTATCCAGCCATGTTACCCAAATTAAGACCTTGGTGGTTTGGATATCATTCTTCCACTGCTATGTATATAGCTCTGACTCTTGTGACATGTGCAAGAGGAGTAGAGTTTTTCTTGGCATACAAGCTTTTTGTTGTGCATCTGCTCAAGCAGCAGCACTGTATGCACATAGGGCTGGACTAATGCTCTTCTGAAAAATTGGTTTTGAAACTGAGTAGAAGTGTAAGGGCATAAAATATAAATGTGAATCTTACACTTCTTGGGGGGAGAAACTGCAAGGCAGTCGGAGGGCTTGTGTGATGTGTAAAGTAACGTAAGAGAGTTTGTCAAAAAGCTGTGGAGGAAGACACACAAGAAAAAATGTCTGATGCATGAGCTGTTTGTTTCTTATCTATCCTCTACCTTCCTCTTCTTAATTCAGTATACTACCTCCTCTGACATTTCAAATATAGAAGCTTTCTTAGGGGGAGATGGGAGGATTAGTTAGTTAATAGGTGGTTTCAGTGAGAAATGCAGCTGAATAATGAGTCAGACCTGTTGTTTGAACTCTGCAGAAAGTGCCCCCTCCCAGTATACTGGAAAGAAATTTAGCTTTGATCATTATAAAGCAGTGATGTGACACAGTTCACATGACACTTCACAAAAACTTCCTAATCACTTAGATCAGATATTTTCAAAGCAGCAAATGTTTGTATCTTGGTGCTTTGAGACTGTGGTGTAGAAATTAACAGGCATTTTTGAGCCTGGGTAAAATGTTTTGAGGCAAACTTACTTTAATCTTTGACCAGGGTTTCACATTCTGCCACATTCCATTTTTCAACTGGCACCCAGCTGTCCCCTACAGGCATTCTTCATAAGGGAAGTCCTGTTATCCTATAGCTATCTCACTCTGTTCCTCTCCTTTCATGCAGAAAAAAATACAGAATAACTATTGAGAGGCGAACTCCACGGGAGGACTGCAACATGGGGAAACATCGGCAGTTACGTGAAGACTCCATTAGATCTCATTTTTCTGCCGCATAAAGAAGAATCATCCCATTCTTCCTAGGGAAAAAAAAGAATTACTGAAAGGACACAACCAAAGACATCAGTGTAAAAAGAAGAGGCTCTTGAAGAACTCAACCTTTTAAACAGTAATTTTGTCTTAATTTCTTTCAGAAGCTCAGGAATGATTTACTAATCACATTATGCCGCATGGCCTTTCATCTCATAAAAAAAGAAAATGATGCAGTTTGGTGTTATAGGTTATACTTAATAAGTAAAGACAGTATTTCTTAAAGCATATATTAAGGGCAGCAGACCTGGGTTTAGTTGATGGGGAATGCCTCGTTCTGTCCATCCCCCTGTCCCATCCCCCCGGTAACTGCTGCCACCTCTGTGCTAGCGGCCGGGGCCGGCCGGCAGCTCAGTGCGGGCTGCGCTGGTAGCCGCGAGGCTGCTGCCCCCCGGAGGCCGTCGCGCTGCCTTGCGCTGCCCGCCCGCTGCCGAGACAGCTATAAACAATCCCAACCTTCTTGACAAGGCTCGTGGGCATATAAATGGGAGAGAACTAATGAGCCACCCCTAGGGCTGCATAGAAATTACGGCTAAAAGTGACTTTAGTTAAGTGGCTATTAGTGCCTCACCGCGCGTCCACGAGCAGGAAACCGAGACGTGCCCAGATGAAATAACCATGTACTCTTCTGTATAATATCATGACAATTTGATGCTATTAATCTTAATAATAAAGCATTATGTTTGTATTAGGATTTTATTTTCGGTTACTTTCAGTAGCAATTGATATATATTTCTAGAGTACAGACATTTGCGTACATACTGGGAAAGTCTCCTAATGCAACTGGAGTCACTGGAGCTGCCTCAGTATTTATCAGTTGAAGAGCTTTCCATAAGAATTCCTCTGCAGAAAAATGATAATACTACAGCTAGATGTTGCCCTCACAGTCTCTGATAATATATTTAATGTTATTTGTGGAAAAATTTATACATAAAAAAAAAATCAATATCCAATGCTAATGAGGGATTTTCTTTTTTTCTAGAGAATCTAACTATCCATTCTTGGACTATTCAGCTAACTCTTTCCATAAGGATCCATTTTTATGGGCAGGCACAGGTACTCTGTAAATAAACCGTACTCATCTTCACTGATCTCTGAGTCTGGATTCTTTCCATTGCCACTCCTTGGTCTATCAGTGATTTGTCCTGTGATCTTGGGAGAGTTTCTTAGCCTAGCGGTGTCTTGGAATCCTTACAGCAAGATCAACTAAATAATCATCAGAAATTATTAACCTCTGTGGGACTGGAAAGAAGTTCTAAAGTGTAATGGCCTTTCCCTCCAGCCAAAGTGCCTAATGGCATCCCTTCCCCTGCAGAGTGAAGTAACATCTGCTGAGGCTTTCTAGGAACAACTTCGTTCCGCCAGTGGTGAGTGGCATCAGAGGGGTGAAGCAGCTTACAAGTGCCATTTTCACACATACCATCTCAGTACCATTGTTACACACCCCTTTTTATAGATCCTAGTGAATACTAGGTAATAAGTTACCTATGTTTCCATGAAAAGCCAGACCGGGTTTGACAGGCAAAAGGGCTAATTCATAATTCTGATTAGCAATATGGTTCATCAAGGCCCCTTAAAACACTAAAATATCCATAATACCAGGTAGCACTGGACATTGAGACTATCTGAAGGTGGCTGATGTGGCAGCAGGAAATGGGGATAGCTGTATAATGTTCCTGTCTGCTGGCAGGCACAGCTGAAGGCTCCTAAGCTTCCAAAAGCATCCAGAAGACATGGTTTGCCTATGCCTCTAGTTCTGCCTTCCTGAGCCCTTCCCAAAACCACAGACAGATCCCAGCAGTTTGGTTTACTTGATGGGCACCTCCCCTGAATCAGGAACTCCAGATATTCACAGCCCATTTTGAACTGGCCCAAACATTTCTATGGCCATATCTGTTTCAAAATGTATATGGGAACAGGCACATTTCAAGAGCCCTTTATTTCCTTTAAAATGGTCTCCTATTTTCTAATTTTATTAGGAGTTAACAGTCAGCCTTTTCATCCTTTTGTACTGGTGGTATTAATTCTGAGACTATTTAGTCTACTAAGCTGTTCTCCTATTCACAAGAGATAGCAGCTCTGCATTGAATTTGTGAGTGCATTGTACCACTGGCCATAACTAAAACAGCCAGAACCATCTGGTAATTCATTCTTAATGAAAGCATACGTTTAGAAAATTATAATTTTGCTTTGTTTTCTGTCTGTGCCCTGTTGGTGTTAGCACCCTCTTCCTGTGTTCTGCACTTCAAAAATTATAAACACATTTTAAATACTAAGCCTAGCCTGGATTTTCAGTGCAACTACAGAAAGTTTCAAAGCGCTCTAGGAAATGAAAATTCACTAAAGAACTAACTAGTCCCACAAGGCTCAGGCTAACGAATGCACAAACAGACTTCACAGGAGCTGCTAGTCTGTGCTTCCAGGCTTGAGCTTCCTACCTACTTTCACTTTAACACACGGTTTCCCTTGGTGACTCATTTTGTCTGCACAAACCATTGAAGGTCTTATGCTATAACCACCCCTTCTTTTTTTTTTCTTTTTTTTTTTTTTTTCCTTTTTTGTTTTTCCTTTTTTGTTTTTTAAAATACATTGTGGTGTATGGAGTCTCTTTAAACTTTGACCAGTTGAATCAAAAGGATGTTCCATAGGTGCTGGCCCTTTGACCTTACAGGAAAGGAAGATTTTGCTCACCTGAGGAAGCTATGAGGAAGCTTTGCAGATTATGTAGGAAAAAGCTTTCCTCAGGGAAGCCCAAGCTACTGTACAGGCAAGAAACCCACCAAAGAAGGATAATCCAATGCTCAAACTCAGTTAGACATAGTGACTGGCCTTCCATGATGCTTCCATGACCCACTACAGCTCCTTGGGGGACCAGAAGGAAGTTCTATTTCTGGCATTCAAGGCTCCAAGTGCGACTTGAAGCCAGTTAGTCTAGAAACATCATTGATCTTCTCAGAAAGGATCAGAAGGAAGTTCTCCTGGGCTGACTGAGGTAGGGACGCCCAGACTAGACACCCTACTCGTGCTGGCTGGGCACAGAATGTCTCTGTGGAGAGGTGCTACCACTGCCTGTCTGATCTCTCCTCGTTTGATGTGCAAGTAGGGGGGGGGATAGATGGAGTCATTGTAGTTGCAGTACAAAACAAGCACAGGCTATCACGATGTTTATATGTTGGTCGTGTTTCTGTCCTATTAATTAGTCATGGCATGGTACACTGAAGGAGTTTCACATTTTTTAGAAATGGTTACAATTTCTTTTTTTTTCTTTTTTTTTTTAATCATTTTTTAAAATTATTGCAATTTGAATTCCCCTCTGCCTGGAAGGATTGTGGCTGCCCCAGCCCACCTCCCAGACAGAGCCTCTTGGAACAATAGCAAGATTCTGGGAAGAGATACTTGGTGTTTGGAGTCTTACTGGAAGTTTCCTTCAGGAAAAAAAAAATCCTGTTGAAGTCAGATCTTTTTCCAACTTTTGTCCTTTTTACAAAGACTAGAAGTTATCAAAGAAGGGCAAGCACTTTATTCTCCATTTCAAAATCTTTTCAGCAGACCTCCCATGAAAAGACATCTCTGACTATAGCCTTTTCATAAGACCACATGGCTAATGTCTCCTGTGATTGTCTCCTTGCTTTTCTGATGTTTCTGTGTCAGCCTGTGATAGTTTTGCTGCGTCTCTTCACATCTAACTCCACTGAACAGTGCCCACACCTCTGCATTTGTATTCAGCCCAGATAAAACCTTCTCTTTTATCTGGGATCCTTACCATGATGTATATTGCTATGTTCTTGGCAATAGCTATTTTTGTTTCAGCTACCTAATTTCACAAAGGAGCTTTACTCTTCCGTACATTTTATTCTGAATGAAAAACATCTTTTAGGACCAACAGCTACAAGGAGATTTTGTCCAAGCCCTAGCCTAATGCACCCTAACCCTCACTGAAACCATCTTTCAGAACGAAATTCTGACTTTGAGATTTGACCTTTACAAAGATCTGAAGTTCCTAGAGAAAACTTCTTGCACTAGTTGGATATATCAAAGTTTAAACTACAGACTACAGTCAGAAATGTTCTTTCTCAACAAAAAGAAATATAAACCCAGACCAAAATACTGTACCATGTTACTATAAGACACACATTACAGCTGGTCTGGGATTCCACGCATATATCTGAAGGCAACTTAGCACCTCAGGTTGTTCCCTTCATGACCACAGGACACTCTTGTCTTATACTGGGCTCTTTCCGCCATCGACTGACCCATCGGTGCATCAGTCTCAGCTCACAACTAGGTGTGCCTGGCTGGAATGTTAAAAGAGCAGTGCTGTCTGATATCCCTTGCAGCTCATCTGCACGCTCAGATGTCACTTGAACATCACAGAGTGTCACTATTCCCTATCCCTGGAAGGCCACACCAGGAGGATGATCCCCAGAAACATCTGGGGAAAAGCATACTTAGGACCCTTTGTGGGACCAGGAGAGTTATGTCTCCAAGGGCAGAAGCACTACGAACATGTGAAGGAGGATCTCCAGCCAAAGTGGATCTCCAGGCCCCTAAGCAGAAAGACATGCACAGAAGGGATGAAAAGGGACCAGATTTTCCTCACACCAGCATAGAGGTGAGCCACACCAAGGGCTGCCTGCCTTCTCTACCCCTGCTAACAATGAGATGGATGAATGGATTTCCAAATTCCCCAGGAATGGGGTGTGAAGATTTAAAATTCTCATCCCCTCCCTGAAATTCACAGCCCTCCAGATCAGAGCAATGGGGTGTTTTCTTTCTCACTTGTACAACCTCCCGTGTCTTAAACCAAGCCCAAAAATGGAATCAAAATCCATTTTATCTGTGTTGAGATGAACTGGAGACTGTACAGGGGCTCAACAGGAGTTTCCTGCTGCAAACACAAAGGGTAGGTAACTGCCAAGGCATCCCACTGCTGCTTCATGTGCCTGGCTAAAATGGCATGTCCTCTCTAATGCACGACCTTGTGTTAAAAAAGTCTTACCTACCATCAAAACATAAACCTGCATTGGCAAGCGCAAGAGAAGTTAACAGGACTGCATTGGCAGGTTGCTGCAGCATGTGTATGCTGCTTGATGAGACTTCTCAAGAGCTACCGGTTGCATTTGGAAGCAGAAAAATCACCATGCAGAGACAACTGAGTCCAGAATGGAGCAAGACACTTACATTCAGTGGCTGAGAATAAAATTGTGTGTAATATATTCTGTGACATTTCAGTGGCAGAGATCCATCACTCACAGAATCAATCAGGGAAATTACTTTATAGAAGTTTCCTTCTCTGTTGTAAATGATGAAAATACTGCATGGGTAATGTAATCTGGTTTGTATTACACATGCAAAAAGGCTGCTGTTGAAAAAAACTGAAG
This sequence comes from Actenoides lindsayi, assembly GCA_025331215.1. Taxonomy (NCBI): domain Eukaryota; kingdom Metazoa; phylum Chordata; class Aves; order Coraciiformes; family Alcedinidae; genus Actenoides; species Actenoides lindsayi. Next base: position 106,655 of record WTSP01024749.1, on the reverse strand, counting down.
ATGTAAGGTCAGGGATCTCCAAGCAAAGGCTGTTTTGCTTGCCATGGCAGGGCTCTAGTATTATCTTACTTTAGCTATCTAAGGCTCCATTCCTGAAAGCAGTAGTTATTATGTGGACATGTTTGTCCACATAATAATTATGTGTAATTATGATGTTGTTGCCATTATTATTATTGGAGTTGTTGTTATATTTTTTTTCCAATAAGACTTACGGGAAAAAGGTAACTGGATGCTGGTTTACAGAGCATAAACTAAAGTACTTACACTGGGTAAACCCACTAAGGATGTGCAGACAGACAGCATTTAGTATTTCCTAAATTCTTCTCAATTAATATTGTAGCCATTTCATGTTGTTTAATTATTTTTAATGGCATTTTAGAAAGAGTGACAAATAGAGTAGTTTGACATGCCACATTCCAACAGCCAAAAAAAGGTTGCTCCTGCTTAAATAACTGCACAAAAAAAAGAATGGATTTTGAAAACAATTTTAGCAGAAACTAACTTTGACAGAATTAATATTAGTCTTGTCCAGTTAAGGGAGAGAGGTTAAGAGAAACTGATGTTTGCAGTTCAGGCATGAGTAATTAGAAAGAAGGGAATCTCCTAACAAAGAAGTAAATAAAGGTTAGTGAGCCAGGCCTAATATTAGACTTTGCTGGAACAGTCCATGTACAGGGCAACTGGAGTGTATGGCCAACAAAGAAATACTAAAAGTGAACACAACCACTTGTGGGGTCTTGAGGTGTAGGGAAGGATCCGATTCTCATGGTACCCTACCCATGATAAGATGGAGGCTGTGCTGCAGTATTTCCACAGCATTTACTGTATCTGTTTAGAATCTGAACTTCATCATTGGTGGAATACAAAAATATGGTGGTGAAATTGCAAATAAGTAGGTAGTGAAGGCACAGATAGATGTTTCTGAAGTAAACTTGCAAGCTAATGTAAGCAGAGTTGATTTTCTTCTTGCTTGTTATCAGTAAAAGGCTGTAACTCTATCCATGACTCTGCGGGGTACGCACAAAATTGATCAATGCAGAGATGAACTCTTCATCTGAGCTGTGGTTACTGAAAACCATCAGTTGCTTTCAGGGGAATCAAAGATGCTGATGGTAACACAAATACAGCAAAAGCATCCTGTATCACATAACAGGGAACCGACCAATCGTTCAGCAGTAGCTTCCACAAATGTGATGCTCTGAGAGTTCACACGATTGAATGGGCTATCCAGCATGGACAAAACATGCCCCAAACAACCTGAATTTACTGAAGTGATTCTCTTTAAAGTGGTTTTGAAAAGGCCACAGCAATCATAAAATTTAGTTTCTGCGTGCTTCAGTATAATGTGGAAAATAATGCAGGGCTATATTGGGTTGCAAGGGCATACTGGCTTAGAGAGAGATAGCAACACATCAGGCATGCTACCATGTTTATGTAGCTTCTGGACTGGCTGGCTGGCATCTAGTCAACTTGCATCTTGGCCAAATTAAGCTCAAATCTGTTCACACCCTTCTGTGTATTGGCAGTGATACGTCTGCACTCACATTCCCATACTGAAACATTGAATTTAACAGAAAATATTCTTGTAGAATTTCACTTTGGATTTACTGTTTCGCAAATAATTTTTCCTTTGGAATGGAAGGGAAGGAAGAGGAAGATTGAAGAAACAGGAGCTGTAGTGATTTGGTGTCTCAGACCCATGTTTGAGATTGGTCACATCTGTAAACGGGAAGGAAGGTTTCTTGCTTTGAAACATTCATTTCCAATTGCAACAAGCAGAATAACTTTTCACAAAGCTATCACCATGGCTTCAAACTGCAGATCTGAAAAACTGCTGCAAAGTGTTAAACAGATCTTCTGGAACTCTTCAGGTTCACAGTAGGGCTGTGATTCCTTTGTGATCTACTAATTCATCAGCAGCCTAGCCCCTGTGTTTAGGCACCTTTCTTCTGTAAAGAACTAGATGGGTATAGCATCTTTCAGAAGGAAACTACCTTTGAGATCAAAGGAGAATGATGATAACCTTTACCTGAAAAAGTTCAAGCCACAGAAGAGCATTATGGATTTGCTACATTTGCCCTGGCCTGAATATAATACCTGATGCAAGGATGTTTCTGCTGGAGCCTATGTGGTCTTAACACACCAGCGTGAGGAATGTTCTTGTTTTTCCTTAGAGGAAGTCAACAAGGTCCTCATCTGCATGGTTAGTCTTTGATCCTACAGTGCTTGACCCCAACTAGCTGATTTCAGGAACCTGGGAGTCAGGAAAAACATTTGTGCTATTTCTTGCACTTTCTTTCCACAACCAGCCCCAGGCCATTTCTGAGTATAGGATACTGGCATGGTCATGCCTTTAGTTTGACCATCTACTGCTGGTCTTGACCTCAACCATGAGGTGAGTGTTTTCAAAGGCTTTTATTTTTTGTTCATGGGATTTTATGTGCCTGCATTTGGGGGAGACCTACATTCCATTTTATTCCTATTTATCTCCTTCTTGAGTTTCTCTGGGTTGGTAATAAGTCAGAGGCAAGTTGTTCATGAGATGTCATTTCAGAGCTCAGTTGTGAGTACGTTCACAGAAAGCCACATTCTGCCCTTGCTTACACTCTGCAGCTCCAGTGGTTTTGCTGGGGATTTGATGGAGGAAATAAGGTCAGGATGCAGCTCTTTGAGTCCAATCCCACCGAACTAACACTGGCAAAAAAAGCTTGTGGGTTTCCTCCTCCTAATACCCAACGTAATGGAAGGAAATATATGCTCCTCCAAGTGACCATGGAAACTGGTGCCTGAGTTTCCAAGGTGATTTTCTGGCAAATGGCTGAAGGAGGAAGTGGTAACAAAACAGGATCCTGGGCAGCAGAAAGCATCCACATTCCTGGCGATGCAGCAGCCTGCACTGAGGAGGCCAAAGACACAGAGACAAACAGAACAAACTCTTCACTTTAAAATCACCGCAGGTGTCAAACACACAGCAAAGGATGGGTAATTCAGCCTGCGGTCCCAGCTTCCTCTCACATCTATATGCTTCATTTCCTACTTCTATGTGGTGACTGATATCAGTCTTATCCAACTAGTATCTTAAGGTTTATATAAGCCCACTTTCGATATATTAAAAAAAAAAAAAATGACAGAGGGAAAGAAAAACGAAGCTGCTTAGAGCTGACTCATACCTTGAGGTTAGGAAATTCTCACAATCTGTAAATATATATATTTTTAATGCTTCATAGTAGTAAATAAGAGCCTTTTTTCTATCTTGCATTTTGCAAGGCATGGAAGATATGTGAAAAGGGATCAATTTTTCTTTCAAGTGCAACAAGGAGACTTTGCAGAACACATTGGCATTTCTCCTGGTGCTCCAAACCACAGTACAGCACAGCCCCTCCTTTCACATGTTTCAGGAGGATCAGCACAATTCCTTCATGGAGTACAGGTGCAATACAGTGAGGTGCAACATGGCACAATGAGAAGAAGAAGGAGGAAGGACTGGTGACCAGACCATTCCCTTTTGCAGCAGAGAGGGAGGGGAGCTGACACACACATACAGACAGACATATGTGTTCCTCCAACTCCTGCACAAGCATTAAAGCCTGTCACAGAATGATCTTGCCTCATGAGTTACGGACTCTGCTGATGTACACCAGTTACATGACCACAAGCAAGTACAGACATAGCATCTAACAGCAGAAAAACCCAGCAACAGGGATGTTACTGAAGATTAGATGAGGGACTGTTGCAAATTAAGACCAGCCCCACAAGAAGAGCTACCCATCCTGATATAAAAAGTCTGATCTGGAAATAGCAGAAAGACGTTTCCTTTATGCTAGAAGAGAAGGAGCCAAAGGAGTTTGAAGCTTCCCTCTACCTGTCAGGAGGAACTGCTGAGTATCAAAATTGCAAACATGAATCAAACTGTCGCTAAGTGTTTTACTGTGCGTTTATATTCATGCTTTCAGCTATGAGTAAAGCCTTATGAAACTTGATTGCTGTGTTTTTCATTAAAGTCAGAAGGTCTTATTTTATCCCTGCAGGATAAAGCTATTGACAAGTTATTTTAAGATTATTTCATGGCCTATGATAGAACCAAATTATCCTTAATAGTGCTGTGAAATATTTTGATATTAAGTCTTCACTTATGTAATTGTCAGGTTTCTTTCCTTCCTTCCTTCCTTCCTTCCTTCCTTCCTTCCTTCCTTCCTTCCTTCCTTCCTTCCTTCCTTCCTTCC
>WTSP01024749.1:0-48250 GCA_025331215.1 Actenoides lindsayi | reverse complement strand
TCATCTCATCTCATCTCATCTCATCTCATCTCATCTCATCTCATCTCATCTCATCTCATCTCATCTCATCATCTCATATCATTTTAAGAGAGCTATCTTAGGAGTAATTATACTTTACATGAAAATGACCGAACTTAGATTGATTCATTCCTCCTTCTTGAGAAGTGGCGTTGATATTTTATATTTCTTTTTACTTAGAGAACAGTTGGTTAGATAGTGCCCTAAATCTATAGGAAGATTTAGATGATTAAAGAAGGAATTTAGGTGACAGGATTTAGATGCCTGAATGCCAAACCACAAATCCCACTTTACTACAGTTTATGGAGGAGTGTGAAGTCTGCAGGCAGTTTGGATTTTTAGAAGAAATTTATACAGGTAGCTGTGTCCTTTTGGGCATGGCAATTGTGAACAGCTCCTGCTTAACTTACAACCACAACTTGCTTAATTTATGGCCTTAACCTGCTGCGATCTACCAGCTTGGCATTCTTCAACCTCCTTCAGTACTCCATGCAGCTCATGGTCTGAGAGTGAGCCTACTGAGACCAAGTCCCTTTCAAAATCCAGTAGCTGAAGATACTTTTTTTTTCAACACATAGGTACAGGTAATGTTTCCCCAACCCATTTACACCTAAGCTCAGTGAATAGAGGACTTGATATGTGAGAAACCTAATGACAATCCTTCATCTGATGGCCTAGGCTCAAACCTTCTTCTTCATACTTTACAAGAAAAAAAAAATTGACTAAGATGTAGGCTACCAGCATCTGTAGAGAACCTCAGGTGAAGCAGGTTAATCTGAAGTCACTAGGAGGGGTGAGAAGCTGGATGTCAGACCAGTATGCTGTATTACACTGTGTACGTACTTCATTCATGACAACGGAATTTCCCTTTACAGCCTCCTTCCTAGGCCAAACCCAAACTCTTCCCCAGATTATATCTGCCTTTTCTTAGATTCATGAGTATCTTTTTCTCAGTGTAGATCCTTCCACAGTTCCTTACACAAGCAGCTCCAACATACAGGTAGCTACGTTCCACATACATGCTAAATATGTTCTGAAATACGAATGCTGCATGTGGCCTTTGTAGTGCAACCTTCTTTTGCTCAATGTCCTATTGTAAATTTCCATGTAGAAACTTGGGCCTGATTTGCCAGTGGTTCATTTACACTTTCCTCACTGTGTCCCTCCAGGACTTAGTAAGGCTCTCCAGTGAGGAGTCAGTGATATTCTGCAGCATTGTGTTCAATGTGATTGCAGAAAAAAACCTCAGTTCTCTTTGATGCTCTAATCACAACATAATATTTTATTAGCAATATAATTCAAACAAGAAATTTGAAACACTATAAAAATACCAGAATGTTACTGACTATAAATTATTTTAGCCATTTCCCAGAAGAAAATTTTGATTAATGACTCTTTCCAATAATTATTACCTATCTGATCTGAGGCTTTTTCATCTAAAAATTACTGTTTCCAAAGCAATGGAAAACTTATCCAGAAATATGTAATGAAAAGTGATGGCTATACATAGATTTAAAATGAGATTTTTATAATAAAAAACATATGTTAATAACATCAGTAAAATACAAGGTAATTCTTATAAGCTTTGCTAAACAGGAACAAGATATTATCTAGTTCTTATCTTGCATTCTGTAAGAATTGTTGCATTGTCAGGTGGATTTTTTTTTTTATATATCAGAAGCCTATAGTCCTAAAAAAATGACCAAGAGAAGTGTCCTTCACCAAGAATTACACTCAGTCTCATAAAAGCATAGAGAAGATAGGGAAGACTTACCAGTTAACCTATAGATGAATTTCAGCAGATTAAGAGACCTAAATATTTTACAACAACAGTACACTAGGGGGACTAGTTTTACTCTTTCTTCAATCCTGGACATATGTCACAGTCACAGAAGAGAGTGCAGCTTCAGGGAATACTAATTTTTAACTAATTATTAACGTTTGGCATTGCTAATAGTGGATCCTGCATATAGCAGACTGAGTACCATTACTGTAACTCCTCTAAAATCAGGAAAGTAACTAACACTTAAAAGTTACCTAACCTACAAATTTTTTTTTTTACCTTTCACTTCAGACGTATTTTTTTCTGGCAGAGAGCTGCAATTGTTAAATATTATTGTGGCAAGAAAGAAGAAAAAATGCTCATAATATGGAAACTGATAACTCCAGATATCATTAAGCAGCACTTTCACTACATAAAATGGACTTGTTTCAGAACAAGTGCTATCTACCTCCTGGCATATTTTATATGGTATAATTAGGAAAGTTGAATTTCATGCCATAGAGCATGTTTAAATTCAGTTTTCAATAGGAAACTTGATTAATTACAAAAAAAAAACCCCACCACTTGTTTCTTCAAATAGATTTATAGATTTCATCATAACAGTGAATCAAGTATTTCCATACTTAGATATTTCATATTTACCAGAGAATTCATAAGAGCAAAGCCAGAAACTCCTGACTTCTCTGGTACTGCCTCTTGTCTCTTTCAAGAAATGACTGAATGTCTCACCTTCATTTCTCCAATCCTTTTGTTTAATCCTTGGTGTGCTGGCAATTCAAAAGGCCAATGTACCTTTAGGCCACACTCAAGGGGCTGTACTGTATGAGTTAGAGTTTCAAGAATGCAGCACCTGAATGCTCCTGTTTAACTATAGACATAACTAACATAAAATTAGACCTGGATTTTTCCACTAAGCTGTTACTCTCAACAGGATTTCTATTGTGGTGGAAATCTCTTCTTATGTATAGAGGATTCTTAAATTTTCTTCAAATTTAGATACCCCCTTGTCTGTAATGAAGTGTTAGGGAAAAAGAGGTTACACAAAAGGGTGATGATTGCCTAATATTCAACTTCTACCAGACTATGTTCTTTATAGGGTGGTTCTCCAGAGTGTCTTACCTGCATAGTTTATGGAAATCTTCCACGACGCTGTCTCAAACAATTTCTTTCAAAGTCCAAGGCCAGTTGAGTTAAGAACTTCTTACTACAGCCTAACCTAAACTTTCCCTTCCTTAGTTCCAGGCCATTGTTCCACTGTGGTTGTAAATATTTCCCTTCCTTCATTTAAGATAAACTTTTAAGGAAAACATCAAGCGCAAAAAAAAAAAAAAAAAAGAAAGAAAGAAAAGGAAAAAAAAAAATCACCAAAACCAACACACAAAACACCAAACAAATGAAAAAAAACCCAACAAAAAGACCTGATCAAAACCACTCCCCCTCCAAAAAAATATTAATCTTCTCTTCTTTATAAGCAGTGAAATGCCACAGTGTAGTTCAACTGTGGGCAGCTTTTAATATTTGTGCAAGCATTCCATCTGGATATTCATATCTGGAGAATAATCTTACATGCCATTATAAAGGCTCCCAGCATAAGCAATTGAAAACTCTTAGGGACAAAACTCTCTTATAATCAGTGGTTTTGAAATTAAAGTTCCCACTGAACATACTGGTAGCATGTGGTAAGATGATTCTCCCACACATGTGGCCTCAACTCTGACATTTACATCTGGCCAACAAATTAATACAAGTACAATACAGTTCAATTTTTGTAAAACATCTCATTCAGTAACTTCTGGAATTTTGATTAAGGAAGGAGAACAATTAAAATATCAATATTTCACATACTAAATAAAACAATAGCAAACAGATCAGTTGTTAAAATACAAATGTGAATAGAGAATCATCAATGTTCTGGTATTTTCTTTAGTGAGATCCTGAAAGCCCAATTCTTGTTTCTGAGATAATTATCACATTTTATAAATGGTCTGTAAGAAAACATCAAATCTCTGTTAACCAATTTTGCAGATGGCACAAAGACTGTGTAAGTAATGTAATTAGTGAAGAGAGCTGTTTAGGGTGATTGAATAATTTCATAATCAAAATTTCATAGTCAAACAAATTCATGGTATCACGGGATCAATATGTCTGTGTGGGCAGTCCTGTACCTAGAAATACTCTTGCAGGATGTGGATGGCTTTCCTGAGGAAAAGTAAATTGGGGTTCATGGAAGATAGTTAATTATGATCTGAGCTAGCATTACGATGCTATTTTAAAGAATTCTGTAGAAATCTTTGGATAAATAAAAAGGGGAATATTGATGGTAGATAGCAAAGACATACATTAGCTCTGCATTTGGTGCTGTCACTAGGAATATTCTGTCCAGCTCTTTTTCCTAGGACTGGACAGTTGTTATCTGTGTACTGGTAAATTAGAGAAAGCTCAGAGCAGGGTTACAAAAGCAACTGGGATGTAAAAAAAATGTAGTACAGTGATAGATTCATGGAGCTTAATCTGTTTTATCAAAAAAAAATATGTGATGACAACAACTGCCAGGCAATATCTAAATAAGAAATCAGAATAAAGAGAAGATGTTAAAGCTAGTCAAATAGAGGTTAAAAATGAGCCTTTTTTTAGAAAAACACTAGTGACAATTGGTTACAGAAAGAGTTTACTAAGACTCACAATGGATTCTCAATTCCTGGAATTAAGTCAATTAATTTTCACTGACATGGAAATTAATTCATAAGACCCTGTGCAAATTAGTCTAAACTGGTCCTGCTTTGAAGAAAGGGTTGCACAACATGACCTCCTGAGGTCTCTTCCAGCCTTACAACATAAATTACTTTACAATTCTGTGGTTTCTGCTTTTTGAGAGATTTGACTAGATAACCCTCTTTTGTCCTTAAGGTAGGTCTCTATTTGTCTACAGCATGGTGTAGAGATAGCAGCAAGGCTGAAGCTGCAGGGACCACAATTCAGTGGAGCTAATTTCTCCAGAGAATAGCATACATTGTCCTCCAGTAACCCAGAGGACATACGATTTGCAGTTTTCCAGAATCAACATGTGCATGTATACCAGTGGAATCCAGATGCTTCATTTGTTTGAGGTTAGCCTTTAGTTTTGACATTCATTGGCTAATATCAAACTACAACTAATTCAAAGTCAAGTTATCAGGGTAACAGGGTACAGGCGGTATCCTTCCACGTTTAGCTCCCATTAAAAAAGGAGCAATGTGCACAGTGCACAGTGCACAGTACCAACTTACCATTACCGACACAGGGAAAGATACATTCCTTGCCCCGACAGAGGAGGTTACAGAACTTAATACAAGCAAACAGTGTTTACTCCATTACCATCATTTTGTTGATTTCTGTAGCTTTTATGGACATAGAGGAGGGAGGAGGAAGACTTAAGGATGAATGTAATACTCCTATACAATTTGGGGGAGAATTTGTTCAGGACTACTATGAATCAAGGCAGGCTTGAAAAAGACCACGTGGAAGAAAGCCAAACACAGGTTCACTGGTGGAGTAGAAGAGGTCAGAAGAACACAAGCTAAATAAGATAAAGAAGACCTATGGTTTCTACAATTATTTCTTGTTCTTGCATTTTGCACTATCCTTCATTGTTGTGTCATTTATAATATTTCTGTTTGATAAATGGCTAACATTATTAATTTTGCATAGTTATTACATTTCACCTTGCTGATGTATTAATATTAGGTTTGCATCTCAAATATCCATATTCCGCAAATATTTATCTAGCTGTTTGATAGACGATAGCTAAACTCAGTGCTTTCTCTTTGAAATTTTCTCTTCTTATACCCATGCAAATTATCATCAGTGAGTAAATCCAAACCAAACAGAGCAGACAAAGGACTTGACCTTTCAATTAAATATATTAGCTGATGTAGCCCTAATACTAAAAGAGTAAATTCCAGATGGAAATTAGTTATACAGTTACTGTATTAGTTCTTCTTGGCCAAAAAGTCTGCTCTTTCCATATGTGAGAATCAGTCTGCTAAAAGAAGTAAAAAGCAAGTGAAGAAAAGTAAACGTCCAGCACCAAAGAGAATTCTCTCTTACAAAAGAACAATGTGCAGGCAAGGGTCTAAATGGCTGTTCCAGTGTCTCAGACTGTTGGCTGTCTCTGTATCCTAAAAGGTCTTAGCTCCAGCTTTGCACCTGGACAGCAGCACAGGAAGGGAAGCAAGTTAAACATCCAATTTACTTGGATCACTTGTCATTCAATTTTTAGAATACAACAGAAGAATTTGGAATCATGGTGCACAGGTCTCACGAAGACATTTTAAAATTCATGTCATTTTACTAGAAAAAAAATTCAGCTATTTACTAGCCTGAAGTACATCCATTAAATGGAACATGAATACTGGCTGAGGAGAGTGATGGGACCAGCATCAAGAAGAGGAAGGAAGCAGGTTCCCAAAGTGCAGCACTTAGGTAAGACTGCTTTTCCTTTGCCTGCTCTATTCTTTCTGTGGTGGTAGCAACTGCTGAAATACGTTGACTCGAACTGAGGTTTTTGTAAGAAATCTAGGAGGCTATTTTACACAATGTGTTTTCTATTGTTGAGACAGGCTCCACATGGCCAGGTTGGAGGTGAGGTTCTTGGGCTTGCTTAGTTTGAAGAAGACAGGGGAAAGTGAATTTTTGCTGAGAAGGGCAATAACTATCAAAGGAAAGCCAAAAAGGTTCTTGTGTGGGAAAGAATACTGCCAATGGGAGAAAACTGAAGGAAGAGGTAAGAATATGCTGGTTTTCATACAATTCCTGTGAGCCCAAGGATAGACATTGACCTGTTTGGTTAACTTTCCTGTCTGCTTGCAATGCAAGAGCTCCAGTATCTATTCTGCAGCTCATATAGGGCAAACCAGCTGGAAAACAGAACAAGCTTTATGTAGGCCTCCATTTGCTCACTGAAGCAAAATTATGGTGTTCCAGAGAAAAGACAACAAGAAGGGATCTTAATAACAATACGGAAAGAGCTGTATGAGCATGAAGTCAAAAGACATGGTGCAGAGAAGTCTAACCAATGATCTATGCCTCAGTTTCCCTTTTACTAAGAAGGGATCTTACTGTTGCCCTTCCTCCCAGGAATGCTGGTAGATAAATGATCATGGTCATGCACAATTGTGAGTCTCTAAAAAAATTAATTTAGTAAGAATAAATGATTATGCCAGAGGATGACTGAATTAGCACATTCAGAATTAATGGAAATCTCATGGTACACATATTAATCAAGAATTTAATGTTATGGAGGTATCTGTGATCACAGATTAGAATGGAGTCCTGTGAGGAGAACACCAATATTTGTCTTGCAGAAAGGATGACATACTGATACACTGTGTACTTATTTTTAAGTGCAGTCACCCTGTATCTGAAATGAGTACAAAAACCATATGAGAATGCACATGCTTCTTCGGTGCCCAAGCTACAACCCACAGTATCTGAACAGAAGCTGCTCCAAGCAATTCCTTCCTCTCTCTACTGGCACAAACACAGTTTTGCCTTCACCTCTTTGTACCTTTTTAACTTTTGTCTCATTTACACAGCTGGATCTAACTGGACACTGGCTGTTCCAGCAATATCTGCCACAGGCCCTCCTCCCCTTCCCTTCCTGCTTTCATGCCTTGGGGCAGCTTCACAGAAACACAAGGGGGGCTTGCGAAAACACTCGTTATGTCTCCTTCCTTAGCTGGACAGACCGTTTATTTTAGATAATGCTACTGCTTCGGATGAAGGAAATGGAGAGTGTCAAAGTGTTTCATGGTGCTTATGTCTTCATAAACACAAGATTTACTGACTAGATATAAAGCAAATGGAAGGCAAAATCATGCGTCACAGACATGAGAGTTAAAATAAATACAAATAGGGACATTCATCTTTCTCCTAAAAAACTAAAGAATGACTTCTGTGCCCAAAAGCTTGGATTTTTTTCTCAGATACCTTAGCTAGTCTAATGAGAGGTGTGACTTTTAAGTTACAAATATCTCCTTTTTCTCCTTGTCCAAGGCAGACATTTACTTCATAGAGATGTACAAATACAATATTTGGATAAATATTCATTAAGGACTTGTGAACAACTTTTTGTCTGTATATCAAAGAGCATGCCCCCCCACTATAAATATATATATATATTTAAATTAAAGAAAATAAATAGAAAATCATACTTGGTATCCCATACACAAGAGTCCCTGCCTCATCCTACTACTGTCACATAGGTGCCAAGCATAGGTGATAGGTATGGGACGTTTGTTGTGAGAATTAGGTTTAACAGACTGAAATTTTTCATTTTGGATGGCAACAACTCACAAGAAATTGAACTCTCTCTGTAGAGAGAGAGAAACCCCACTATGTAATCAGGACCCCAAGTGCACCTGCAGAGGCAGTAACACTCAGGTTATCCTCCAGCTGTTTTACTTCCAGGCTCCACAGTGTTATAAAAGTGACAATCTGAATCATGGTTGTTCAACTGTGAGTTGGATGGATTAGGTCTGGACATGGCCAAGCACTTTACAGAGTCCACAAGGAGATAGCTGGCTCTATTTTCTTTCTAAGGACGTTGTGTTTGCTGCTATTAGCACAGGGAACCCACATGCTTACAGCAATGTGAATGGAAAATATGTGAGCCATGAAGATGGTTACATCTAATCCCACATACAAGCCTGGTTTTCCTGTCACTGAAAGTCCATGTGTTGCAGATCTTATGGTCAAATTAAGCAGCAAACAATAGCAGAGCTGCACAAAGACTTTGAAAAGCAGACAGACAAGAAGGGATTTTGACAATGAGAAGAACTAGTAAGTGAAGAAGAATACCTGATGTTGGATCAGCTCATGGATCTTGGCCAGTCTTGGGTTGCACCAGGGAGAGAAGAATGAGATGTCATAGCCACACCTTATTCAAGCAGAACTCTGCTGCTCTGGAGAAACTAAAGGGAAGCCGTGATGTTACATGGAGCTGCAGATGTACAAACTATCAACACTCCAGCACAAGCCCAGGAGGCAGGCTTATTGTTCCTAAACATTTCCCTTGCAGTCAGTATGTGTTTGGTGTGATCACAGTGCCTGAAATTTGGCAGTGTTGGGAAAAATTAGTCCTTCAGAGGATGCTTTAAATATCTAATATGAACAGTCAGCTCTAAAGAGCAAAGTCCACAGAATTTTATACAGTGAAATCTAGACTGCTCAGTCTGGATTGCTTAATTTCAATGCAATTTAGGAATCTCTGTAGTCCATAGAGGTGTAGCCGTGCTATCACAGATGTCAGTGAAACAAGTGGTAATTATTTTCTGTGTTTAAAAACTACACATTTTTTCTCAAAAGTTTTCAGGAGAGCAATTTGGCTATTATAGACCTTTATAGATATTGCATCCCCTGTCTTGCCATTTGTTATCTTTATTTTATCACTAATTTGGGAGTTACAAAGATCAAGAAATACTTCACTGCAAGAACAGATAAGTTCTTCATCCTCACTTTTGTGAACATGCTGTGAATATATAATAGATTAGTAGAGATTTTAATTTATTCAGGAATGACCTGTGATCTAAAGATAGAGCACTAATAACACAAACACCTTATGAATGTATAGACAAAATAATTTTCTTAACAAACTTGCCAGACTATTTATCAACACTCTATGTAGTTTCTTGTGTAGGTATGTCTGACACGGAAAGAAACTGTTGAAACACTAATAGTACCCCAATGTAATTCTATACCGAGCCATGGGAATTAGTATATAGTGCTCAGTGGATCTGAAGCAATGAGTTACTGTAGTGAGGGAAACTCTGCAAGGTTTAGACAGTTGTTGCCCTAGTGACATGGCCAAAACTAACAAGTACAAATTTTACTAATTCTTCTAATTCAACCTGACAGAGACTGTTATCAGTGACTGCAGAGTGCAGAGGTGACAGATTTTCCCACTGGAAGGTCAATGAGCACTGCACAGAACCATTAGTGGTCTGAGTTTGATCTTTTAAAGAGATGTGAAAGTTTCTCATGAGAGAGAAAGCACAGATAAAAATAAGGGCTGTACTTACTCTGTTGGATCACTGTATATCTAGATAGAATACAAAAAAAAAAAAAAAAAACCAGGTAAAAAGATGCACACTCCTTAAGTAGAAAAACCCTTAGGAGCAAAAACTCTGGGCAATTGGTGTGTTTTAGTTAAAAAATAAGATATAAAGCAGAGCACAAGGCTGTCATATTCAATATTAAAGAATTTTACAGGACATTTATTTTGCATTTATAAAACATCACACCAACAATAGGTGTTCTCTTCTGAATGAGAAGGCTAAATGAGTAGAACATGTGCTATGCACATGTGAGCTGAGAAGATAGTTACCACAGGAACAGTAGCTGCATGTAATTGCTCATCCCTTTTCATCCTGCAGCAACTAAAAGAAAAGAGTATGGTATGGAGACTCAAATTCAGATCAGGTGTAATAATGTGCAGCTTCTTAAACTCAAAGAGAGCTTCATTACCCTCTACCAGGTCATGGACTGCCCAGTATGCCAGTGAAGACAAGGGGAAGCACTACAGAAATGTGTTGTTTACCAACTGGCTTTTATCTACATTCTTTTCCAAACTTTCAAAGAATAATTGCCTTGGCACTTCCATGACAAGGACAAAAAACCAGTGAACTTCATGGGGTGTCACATCCACTGGAGAACAAAAGAAGTGCAGAAATTAGTTTATATTTTAACTGAAATGAGAGTCACTCTGTATTAAGCACACCTTTGTTCAATATAATTGAGAATCTTAAATGTATAAAATGTAAACCCAAAGGCTTTCCTGCCAAAATACATCACATCCAAGTTAGCTTTTGCCATAGTTATCAAAACTCCTTATAACTATAACACATTTTCTGACCATACCTTAGTAGTGTTTTCTTTTTAACTCTGGCTACATTTGGTCTGAAGTATGATGGCAGAATTATTCAGAAACTTGTCTTGTGTCAGCATCTGACAGCAATTTGTGGCTAGTTGAATTAAACCATTCAACTCCTCTGGCTGTACTGGCTCCTCTGCCTTTATACTAAGTTCATAGTTAGACACCTAAATCTAATTATCTACTGTTTGAATTTGAGTTCAACCCATGTAGAAATACAACCACAGAAGAGAAGTAGTACCAATTTACTACCTGAAAAAGACTCTGTTTTCTGGATGGGTTTGCAGCTGTGGGAAATCCTATGCTATTATGATTGTGTTGTTATTGTCATGCAAGCATACCAAGTTAGACTGAATGTGAACATGGTAGTAAACTGTTATTTTTACCCATATCTACCAAAGCGTATCTGTTGAGAGTCAGATGGAATTTCATCAAGATTCTCAGCCAGTTTTTGCTGAAAGTATCATAAACAGCATTGGCAGAAACTGAACCAGACTTCTACTATACCCAACGCTTTCCCTGTGGATGTTGCTATTGACACAAAAAATAAACTCTTTTGGTCCGTATGTTTGTAAGGTACTACAGTCACCTCATCTAGTATTAGCCTTCCTGCCATACTGTGAATTATATTACTGTTCCTATTTTGTGCAAGGAGAGTTGAAATACAGAGGGATATGATAGCTTTCTCAAACTCCTAAAACAGTCCACAGAAAAAGAAGAAATGAACCCACATCTCTAAAATGCCATGTCTGGTGACTCAACTTGTATGAAGTTGGTTTTTTTTTTTTTCAATTTGTGTCTTTATTTCACAGCGACAAGAAGAAAAAGTACCAAAGCTTCACTCTGCATTATTCAGAATCATATATTGACAAGAAGAGCTTCACAAAAAAACAATACATGAAATAAATCCTATCTGTCTCTTCCTTTTATGTGATTTTCTCATCCTAACACAACAGGTATTCTTAAGAACATGGATTAGTCAATAGATTTGAGGTTTTAAAGTGTGCATAAAAATTATAGTGCAAACTCCTACAGCTTACTGTAGTAAGAATTCAGCTCTATGAAGTTCAGTGCATGCAATGAATACAATAAATTGTAATTTTTAAAGTGTACTTGGGAGAAGCATGGGCTCTTAGCTAGTGAAAATTAAGACATGAGAATCGTCAGGACAGAGTGTCAAGGTCTGCTGTATTAGTTTTATTGCTCTTAATAGACACCCCAATATTAAGATAATTAAGTAAGTGGATAAAAGAACCTTTTAAGTTTAGCTATGAATTTTAAACTCTGAAAGAGGTTAGAGCCAGTAGAGGCACATGAAAATAGCAAAAGAAAGCAAATAACTTACAATGTTACTGGCTAAAATGAGTATGATTGCAGGAAGTTTAAATACGCAGTGATAAATGGAAGTTTAGAAGTATCTAAGATGGTAAAAGAGATTACAAAGGCAAACTCAGCTTGTCTCATGATAGGAATCTAGCAATATTTTTTTCGAAAATACTGGATTTAATTTAGCTCATTGCAAGCTTGATCCATATCTCAATCATTACTTTGATTTAAAACAGTGTTTTTTAACTTCACTGAGCTTTGGACCAAATCCTCTGTGGATGTAACAACTCTTTAGATAAGGCAAAACCCATAGAAAGAATCAGTGTTTTTTTAATCAAACTAAATGATAATTTGGAAAAAAACAGTCTACCTTCCAGATGCATAAACACTTTTTCAGGTCTACAATGGAAGCAGCAAGGTACTTGATTATATAACTCAGAAGATTTGTGAGAAAATGTCACTGTCTGTAGCACAGGGAAGATGTTACCGATGGAGCTAATAGTGAGGCTGTACCTTTTGATTTTATAGTGTAACAGCCAGTTAGTGGTGAAAGAATGCTTTTCACAAAACTATTACAACTATGACTTCTCACTCACTTTTATCCTCAGTGGAGACCCACTTCAAGAGGAGAGTCAGTCTTCAAAAGAATGTTCTACTAGGCTTTGTAAGACACATACTGGTTGCAGACGTTTGTTTTATGACACAGGATGTACTCCAACACCTCCAGTCAACCTCTTGGTATTTGTTGGCTAGACCTGGATGCTTCTTTGGTCTTGTTGAAGATAACCACATGTTCACCTCTCTCTACATGAACATCTCCTACCACTCCAATGACATCAAGAACTGCTTCTTTCAAATTGTCATCTTAGCACAAGTTAAATTCAGACCAATTGTTCTCAGCATCTACTATTGCTTAGAAATTGGTGTTTGTGTTTAAGAATCTGCATGCCCGAAGCCTTGACTCTTTCTTCTACCCATAGAATTTGCTCTTTAAAAAGATATTATCTTCCTCTGAAATCATGACTGCAGTCAGTCATCCACTACACCATAGGGGATAAAGAAAGATAAAGGACCTAAGGTTCCTTCTACTTCTGTGCATTATTCTAGGACACTAACAGATTTTCTGATCTGTTAAGGGTTATGCTATTTGCATTGTCAAAACCTGTTGTTACAATTTAAAGCTATTATTTTGTTCTGTGAGTCCAAGTACTGCAATGCTTTATAAAATGAAAGCTAGGACAACAGAGCAATGGTCTGCAATAGATGCACAATCCTTCAATCCCTTGAACAGAACTTGCATATTTTTTTCCTAGATCCTATTGTTTCAACCAAAGCAACTTTTTACCTCTATAGTTACCAGTGCAGCTATTAATCACATCTTGCCATTTATAAATTCTGAGGATTCAACCCCAGTGGATAGTAAAATTTAATTAGGAGGAATGTCGTAATAGGATTAGAACATTTTTTCGGTTTAGCTGGCATCTCAAATAACCATTGCTCATGTTCTCCTGAAAGTAACAAGTTAGTGGACTATGTCAAGCTTGTGGTACATTTTAAGAAACCATTTTATCCTTTAATTGGCTCCTGTACCTTTTTTCTCTCTCTAACAACAACAGTGTAGCTTTCTGTAAATGGAGTTCTAAAAGACACCTTGTGAAGTGGTATACTCAGGGCATAACACCTGTCTCATGTAGTTTTCTTCCTCTGACAACCACATCTGGAAAAGGCAACAAGTGAAAACATTCCGGTTATAAACCTTCCCATTTAGATAGAAGGGAGGAAATGTTACTATTTTCATATTTAGCATGACTTCTTTACCATGAGAAAATAAGGAAAAGATGTAACAACTTTCAGAAAAGTAATTTGTTTACTGTTACATGTTTGTTTTGTTCTGGTTTGTTTTGAATTGTTTTTTGTTTTGTTTTGTTTTGTTTTGTTTTGTTTTGTTTTGTTTTGTTTTGTTTTGTTTAAGAAGTATGCTTCAGATTTCAAGTGAGGTAGAATGAATCAGTTCAGGAAGGTATATAGCTGTAACCTGAAATTTCTGCTCTCTTAGATTGCAAAGTCAAATTGAGTATTTAAGCTTTTGGAATGTTTTCAATATTTTCCCTATTTTAGTAAAGAAAAGACAGAGGCACCCACTTTGTTACATAGTTCACCAAAGACAAAGAAAATATAGATGTTGTGGCTCTTCATGGAAACTTTGCATTACTCCTTATTTTGTTGTTTTAATCTAAAATCAAAATTATGTTAATTGAAGGCATATGGGAGTTCTTTGTACACAAAAACATGTGTAGGAACAAAATTATAATCTTGTAGTTAAAAAAAGCTTTCTTGCAAGATTTTTGGCAGTTTTACAGATGTACAGAATCTTCTAGTACTTTGGAAAAGCATTTGAAATTTCTGATGAACTCTGGAACTGAGTTTGACTGCAGTTCTCTGAAGTAACTCCCAGCAGTTGAACTCAGTTACTGAATACTGGTCTGTCCACACAGAATTTGTCTCTCCTCAGGCAATTCCATTGAAAGCAGGGAGCAGAATAGAGCATGTGTATGTTAGCATCCAGGGAGCAGAAGGAAACTTCCAAGACAATTCGTAGTTTGTGTAACTTAAAGGGGAAATTTTACACTAGCTAACAATTGCCATTTGTGTATAGTCCACTTCAGGAAAGGACAGGACAGACAGCTGCACATAAACCAGCTCAGGGAACAGACAGAAACAGCTTTTAATAAAGATGAGTATAACTCAAAATGCAATCAGACCATTTAAATATTTTTTAAAAAATAATCTGTTTTGGTCTTTCCATATGAGTCATGCGTATCTACCATATTTAAGTTGGTAGATTCATATTGAAGACTTCTTTATGGGAGCTTGGATTAATAGAGATAACAAACCTTTTCCCTTTCCTCTGTGAAGTCATACTGACCAAGAGGACTATTAGTTAGTCACTGAAATAATTGTCATAGCCCTGCTCATGCACACCAACATGGTCACTATGTGACATCAAAGGGTAGAAAAATTAATCAACCAATAAAAAAAAAATAAAGAAGCACTCATCACAATCTTCAGAACTAATACCAGGAGTTGCTACTCTGAAATAAAGGCTGTACTACATGCCTTCTCTTTCTTACTCTGCAGGATTTATGAAATACTTCTCTCTTTGTTACTAAGGTGAAACTAGGCAAAGTCAATCATAGCTTCTTTTTGCCAATTTTTACAAATATGCAAAATAAAATTCTACATAAAAATAAGATAGATCAGCAGAGGTAATATTAAGAAGTATATATTTGCTGATACTGTATAATATCAGTTCACTTGTAAAAGATTATTTTTAACTAAACATTTACAAGAATACCTTTTCTTATTAAACTAAGAGATCTACCTTATTCTCAGTAAATTCGAGACCTTTTGCTCCTGGGACAGGACCTGGGAAATGCCTTAACATTTCAGTCAAATTATTTACTTACTAATTAGAATACTCTGGTAACTGAAAGAGAGTATGGGGTCTATCTATTGTCATCAAGTTATATAGTATACTAATAATTTTTCCATAGTACTTTAGTCTTAGCTACTACAAGCACATTTCTCTAGCTGTGGAGCGGTGTTTAGTCTCCAAGGCTTCTCTGATGACATGTTTAACAACAAAGTCAAAGTAGTAAGTTCCTTGATGGTTTGTTCAGTTAAATCACAATTTGTAGTGCATTTCACCCTGGTGACTGAATAAACAAAAGGAAGAAGTTGTAAAGAATAATTGATGGTGTCATATTTCTGGTACCAAAGAACCTATAGTATAGTTAACATATTTGGTCTAGACTTAAAAGTTTTTCTGGCATATTGAGCTGGCTGGATAGAAATAAAACCTTCTGTGGAAAATTCAAACTGAGATTTGAATGCTTCAATTTGAGTTTTGAGTGCCTTATTAGCTGGAGACAGGAAAATTAGCCAGCAAAGCAGAGATGCAGTTAGCAAGTTTTAGCAGCTTCCAGTATAGTGTTTCCCAGGCTCAGTAAAGCTGCCGTGATAGAAACCTGCCAGTACAAAGTGGACCTCTGCTAGAGAATTTTCTCCATACCTTGAGAAAACCCGATGGCTGAAGTTCTTAAGCCTAGACCCACTAGGGGCACACATGCCTATTCCTGAAGTGAAATCCAAAGGGCTGAGCTAGCTGTTTTCTGTATTACATGAGATGATGATATAAACAGGGTCCAGAAGAGGCAATAGACTGACCTAGGTTAGCACATTGTCACTACAACTGCTAACCCACAGGAAACAAGAGTCTGTCCAAATTTTCTGATCTGCTCAAGCAGGTTCAGAAAAGGGCCATGAAGATGATCAGGGGGCTGGAGCACCTATCCTATGAGGACAGACTGATAGACTTGGGGTTCTTTGGCCTAAAGAGGCTCTGGAGTGACCTTGTAGCAGCCTTTCAGTACCTAAAGGGGATCTGCAGGAAAGATGGGGAGGGACTATTTATCAGGGAGTCTAGTGATATGACAAGGAGTAATAGTTTCAAACTGAAAGAGGGTAGATTTTGATTAGATGTTAGGAAGAAATTCCTCACTGTGTGGGTGGTGAGATACAGAAACAGATTGCCCAGAGAGGCTGTGGTTGGTTCGTCCCTGGAAGTGTTCAAGGGCAGGCTGGATCAGGCTTTGAGCAACCTGGTCTAATGGAAGGTGCCCCTGTCCATGACAGAGGGATTGGAACTAGATGATCTTTAAGTTCCTTTACAACCCAAACCATTCCGTGATTCTATGTCCAGAATAGAGGATGGAGGTACTTTTACTCAGTGCTGAAAACAAATGTCTGTAATGTACATTTCAAAGACCAGTTCTGACAAGGGAAAGACACAGAATATCTGGGAAGGATAGGCATTAGGGGAGCGCTACCTCCTTGTGCTGGTCCATCAACACAGCCTCTGCAATATGCAACTGCACAGAGGATTGTGGAGATGCCTTAACACTTGCACATTGGAAGACGATGCAAGTGTTAATAAATTACCTGAACCTTAAGGAACCAGTTCCCTGGAAGCCATCCTGACCAAACACAACAGAGGAGAATAATCTTCTGGAGAATATTCAAACTTGTATTTGAATGCCTCAGTCTGAGTTATGAATGCTGCATCAGGTGGCTGATGGTATTAGACATTCCCTTCAACAGTCACTGTTGGCACTTAAGAATGAGACAAATGGTGGATTGGGAATTGTCTTAAATATTGGACCTGTATCAGGACATTGCCAGAACACTTGCAGAAACAATCAGTCTTTCTTGTGTTTGTTTTCACAGCACATAATTTCCTGAAAAGGTGTTGTTTCATACCCTGTTAATTTATTATTGTGAATAAGATGGCTGAAACTATAATCTGGGGTTTTGTACCCATTAGTCAAAGCTTTCATCACTGTTGTTTTCTGTCTCTTCCTCCGAATTTTTTTTTAATCTTTTCAGAAAAGACAGTCTCTTCAAGGTCATTAATCAGCTTCTACTGCTCTAACAGCAGGTTTACAGTAGTCACAAATGTGGAAAAATAACAATCTCTAACAAGGCTTGAAATGTCATGATGCACATGAATCCATGCCAACAAAAGGGGTTAGTTTATATTATTCATGGAGGACATGTATCCTTGCCATCAGAAAATGACCTTTAGAGAATATGATGTTGCATGTCACTCCCAGCACCACTATATAAACCCAGATTTTGCCATGCTTACCCAAGTGAAGTGGTAGCTTAAGTCCTCAAATAGTGTGGAGAAGGAATTCCACTTATCATGACTAAAAGGAGCAGAATTCAATTCCTTGCATTTAATTTCTTTGGAGCAGTATCTACACTGTCTTCTGAGCTTTGTACAGCAATGATTGCACCTTTGACCACTTGAGGATGGCACAACTAGTAATTTTACATATTCTTGTGAGTGGATGATTTGGGTTTGTATAGCGTTCCCAAAAAAAGTGTTTAGCAACCTAGCATTGCAAGTGAAGGTCAATAATAACAACAGAGTAATATTTCCAAGTGAAACAGTTTAACATCAGTACAACCAGAGGGATGCAATCAAAAGGCCCTTTATCTAGTAGTTCATCTCTGACAGTAGCCAGTAATGTACAGCCAAAGGGAAGAGTTTCATGAAGTGGTGAGGTGTTAAAGAGGTTCTTCTGGGATACACCTTCTCTGTTGCTGGCAATGGGGTGTTCATGGACTTTCTAAGCCAGGAATTGCATCTGAACCACTGAATTCATCTAAAGTCTGGTTGCTGGGAAGAACTACTGATGTATTTTTGGGAATTGCTTGTACATTATATTGCTGTATAGAAAGCTATGCCAAACATGCAATATCTTTAGTCTCCTTTCACACAACTTCTAGGATGTTTGTGATTCATTCACTTGAAGCATTTAATCAAAAATAAGGTGCTTGCAAAAAATCTTTCGTAACAGACATTCAAACCCCTCACTTGAATTCTAGACACCTTCAAAACTGTACAGCAGAAAAACATCAATTTCAGGCTTAAGTAGAAAAAAATTTGAAAGTATTGCCTGAAAACACACGTAAGTATCAAGGGTTGAAAAGTGACTTGAGAGTTTGTTAGAATCTTATACTTCTTCATAGGAGACCTGCAAGAGAGTAAGAACTGTAATCCAGATGTTAAGGGAAGCAAATCTGCTAAGGAGAGAGCAGTAATTTGAAGGTGCACTTACAATTCTGATAGTGACAAATAAGTCTTGACATATCAGGCAATATTTTATTTTTTCATGTTTTGATACATGCAAAACCAGAGTATGAGGAACTTGAAACCTGAATGCTTAAAAATACATATTTCTTGCAAGTTTGTTCTATTTAAAATTTATTGCTTGATAAAAGTAAGAGAAAAATAAGGACCCTCACTAGGAAAATGCCTGGTGTTTAATTTCTTTTTTCCCCAGCGTTGTCAGGGTGACTGTTATCACTGTGATTGAAAAGGCTATCCCAGGTTTATGTGTCCTTTCTTTGCTCCCCATAGAGACTTGGATGGATTCAATCCATCCAAAACAAACTTGTTCCTCCACCCATCAGAGATAACTTTTGTAATTATACAAACATCAGAGTGTAAATCCTGTTCTGATAAATTTGAAATGTCAGTTCTGTGAATGAAGCTTCACAGTATGTTCTTTTGAGCAGTTATAAACAAGATATGAATATTGTATCTGACATAACAAAATCTGTACCTCATTCACAGCTTTTGCAAGGGAAATAAAACCTCCACATCATTACACAGGGGACTTTTTGGAATTGCAGTAGAGATGATGATTATGGGAAAACTAAGACTTATAAATGCTTTCTTGTTTTGATGGAAATCAGCCAAAAAGGCAGATAAAAGACTTAAGAAGAGCTAGCTACGAAACAAATCAGAGACCTAAATGACCCTACTGGAAAAATAAATTCTAGAACTTAACATCTGGTTCTTGCAGTTGTCAACTCACTCAGCAAATGGTCAGACTGATTACCTGCTTTTCTGCAGAATATAGGGAAGGGAATAAAGACCACACCATATCAACAGTAGCAGGCAGTGCCAAGAGAATGCTCATAATCTATGGTGTTATTGCTGTAGGTAGCAGACAGCAGTGTCTAGATAAAGCCTAACTTTTAAAGTTTCTGCCTGTGCTTCAGTATGACCCCCTCTTGGTACAGCTATGCAAACAATAATTAATGAAGTTCATTGTTAAGGAGATGGATATGGAATCTTAAGAGTCACATGAAACATTCAGTAGCAAGTTACCTTGGACTTTGTGGAAAACTTTAAGCTGAGGCCAGGTTTATTCAGGGTCGTGAACTCTTCTTCCAAAAGTTTCCAGTCAGTTTGGACAGATTTACAGTCACTGCTTTACTGACTTAGCTCAAACCCATGTTTTGATGCAAATCCACAATCAAGCCAGTGATATTGAAGATTTTTGCTTGAAACAAAATCAGAGTGAAAGGCTTAGGAAGCCCTCTCAAAATTAAAGAGAAAGACAAATATCTTCACCTGCATGTCCCGAATGTGCAAAAAGACTAGCACTTTACATAGGCAGTATTTAAACCATGCATCAAAAAGAGGTTCAGAGAACTACTATACATGAGTGAAAATCCAGGTATATGTGTTTTACCAGTCCTTGGAAGGTTTGCATCATGTAAAGTTTCAGGGACACACTGGTTACTTCCAGACCCCAGCTGTCCTCCCCTAAATTAGTATAGGTGACTTGCCTCTGAGTCACAAGTTACATGTGTTAATAGCACTGGCAACCCAGCAAGTACTCAGCACTGGATGGTTTCAATACTAACCAAACAGTCAAGAACACAAACCTTGTTCTTTGTTATTTAAGGAAGAGTAAATGGAGTTCAAGTGGCTTTACTTTGTTACATGAAGCATAGTAGTGTGTTTGAATCTTATTTTTGTCTCCATTAGTCTGCCCTTTGTTCAGGATGACAAATCTGACAGTAAACAGTAGGTCTACCTAGTGGTACCATTCCCCAAAGTCTGGTGGGATCACAGTCTTCTTGTATTACTAGTCACTGCCACATTTAAGCACTTCTGCATATTCTGCTTGCAGATTGATGTTGTTCCAGTGTAGAAACTAGGCACTGCTAGGAGTCTGGGTTTTTTTAACATTCCCATTTGTGAAAAGCAATATTCTTGTCTAAATATTCAGCAGCAAATTAATGGACTAGTTTTTGGTGATGCAGTGATTAATGTGTACAAGAGACAAGGTGCTGAACACATACACACAGACACAAACAAATGCAAATAAATTTGACTGTTACTCTGTCAAGCTTCTTGGTAATGAGCTGTCTTGAAAGGATACTGCTATAGCTTCAAACCTCCTCCACTACAGTCCAAGGAATCAGTCCCAAAATGCAGGTTTTCCTTGGGACAAATAAGAGAGAAATAGGAATGTCTTTTTTTTTTTCTGTACATCTTTCTTTCTGTGAACCTTATTGAATGCCACCCAAACATTTCCACAGGACATGCATTTACTTCCACCAGATTTGAATGTGATGGTTGATTTATAAAGGTAATCTAATCTGTTCATAGCATTCCTTTTCACAAACTTAGCTACATCTCATTCTTTGCATTTTTTTTTAATTTGTAATTGTGTGGCTCCACAATAGCTCCATCAGTTCAGAATGCTTCAGCATAAACTACATGGAACTTCTCAGGCTAAATCTTGAGTTATACAATCCAGTGGAATTTTATAGTTCTAACTTCAGGTATACTATGGCTCTGAATTTTATTATAGGAGCTCACAGATTAATTCTTTATCTTGTCACATCCTACATTCCCTAAAACAATCCTCATTTCTTTAATAGAAACATGTGCTACTGTACATTTGAACTATAAAGGTGACTGGAACATGCTCAGAAACACAGCATTTATACATTATCCTAGGTTACAACAGCAGCAGTTGACTATCAGGAAGCATTTCAGAGGGCAATTTCAATGCCTTGAATTTTTAAGGCCAGCACAGGGACCATAAAAGCACACTTTGGGACATTCAAGCTTGAGTATCAAGTATTCAGGTACAAATATACTTGGCACTGGTGAGGTCACACATCAAATACTGCCTTCAGGTTTGAGCCTCTCACTGCAAGAAGGACATTGAAGTGCTGGTACATGTCTAGAGAAGTGCAATGAAGCTGGTGAAGGGTCTAGAAAACCCATCTTGTGAGAAGCAGCTGAGATACCAGCGGTCGTTTAGCCTGAAGAAAAGGAAGCTTGGGAGATGTTATTGCTCTCTACACCTACCTGAAAGGTTGTAGCAAGGTGGGGGTCGATTTCTTCTTCTAAGCAACAAGCAATAGATCCAGAGGAAATGGCCTCAGATAGAATTGGGGGAGGATTAGGTTGGATATTAGAAAAAAATTCTTCACCAGAAGTTTT
Source organism: Actenoides lindsayi (assembly GCA_025331215.1). NCBI lineage: Eukaryota > Metazoa > Chordata > Aves > Coraciiformes > Alcedinidae > Actenoides > Actenoides lindsayi. The sequence continues at coordinate 26,332 of WTSP01024749.1, read as the reverse complement.
GTCAAGCATTGGAACAGGCTGCCCAGGGAAGTGGTGAAGTCACCATCGCTGAATGTAATTAAAAGACACATAAATGTGGCACTGAGGGATATGGTTTAGTGGTGGACTTGTGAGTTCTAGGTTAACAGTTGGACTTGAAGGTCTTTTCCAGTCTAAAAGATTCTATGGTTCTATAACTTTATGTTCATTCTTTATCATTACTTAATTTGATAAACTATTGGCTTGGATGGAATACATGAAACCTTCAGGTTTTCTAGGACTGTTTCACTGGGCAATTAAGCTGGGCAATGAAAATGGAAAAAAGTTGATTTAAAGAAACACTGTCTTGTTTCAGGGTCTTGCACTCTCCCTGTTAAAATTCTTCTGTAAAACAAAAGCATACCATTTCATTTTAAAAAATAACTACATAGGCATGTCCATATGTTATTTCCTTTAAGGCTGATGCATGTAAAAAATCTGTATTGCATTAAATGGGAAGTGAATGTAAATACAATATATGGAAATCTTCCAGATGATTGAACTCTAAAATACAATTTAATGCTGCAGAATGCTTCTCTCTCTTAGCTAACAGCATGCATTTCTATATAGAGACAATACAAAACTTTTCATGTATTTATTTTAAAGAAACTTAGCCAACAATTTTAGCAGAAAAATCTCAACCTACTTCTGAATTGCTCTATTGGGATTTTTACTAAAATAAAAAGGAAAATAATTGCTTTAACATGAGGTCTAACTCTGATCTCATTCAGCCAGTGTGAATCAAAATCAACTTCATTGAAGTAAGTGAAATTCAACTTATACATAAGTTAGAAGGTTAGGATCAGTTCCACTGTCTTCAGTACAGCTACCTCTGACCTGCCTCAGTGTAAGATCAGATTCAGTCCAATATGGAAAGACTTGCACATTCAGTTTAACTCCAGGAATGGGCTTCAGACTCAAAAACACTACCACACTTCCAAAAAGGTAAAGTGTTCAGTATAATGATTTGGGGATTGATAGTATGAAAAATAGGAACCACCCACAAGTTCAGGATACTTTAATGTAGATACATTTCTAATGAATTTACTCTAAAATCAAATGTCTTGAAATCAGCACCCCTGTTTTTATTGCCAGGACCTAACTGTATGCCTTTGGATTTCTACTGCATGAGAAACTAATCCATATGCTTTATGTGTGAGCAAAATTATCTGCTGTTGCAGAAGAAATCCAGAACTCTAGACTCAGCTCATGGCAGGTAAAAACCTTTTGATTCATCACTTATACCAAAACCTGATGTTGACATTAAAGAAGGATAAGTTGAACAGAGTTTGGTGCTCTAACTCAGAATTCTGAGTGTTTGGCATGAGGGAAACTAAAAGCTGGCTGAAGTGCTGAAGGGATTGGTGGTACAGAGGTTTGAACTGGATGGTGACGTGCAGACAGGTTTCTGTATTTCCTATAACTCTTGAACCTTCTGCATTTCTACAGCTACCTCCAAATTGCACTGGTTTTTGAAGTTTAGAACCAGTTCAATAAGTCTTTTCCTCTTTTAGTTCCTGATTGCATCTAAAGTGCCAAAAGTTTGAGGAAGCCTGCTCCCCTTTCAGATTATTCAAGATGTTTGAATACATTTTAAATCCACATAGAAACCCAAGTATAAAGCTAAGTATAAAGCCTTTGTAAATTTCACCTCGTTACACCCAAAAAACCTATGCCAACCCACCTACCAAGGCTGTAAACACGTCTACCTCATATTGCACACTTGCTATATTAAACTAAGGAGCATATTGTTAATAAAGATCACATTGGCAGTAGAGCACTGTGGACACATATATAATACCTTATATTGTTCTTTTGTTACATTTCTTATTTTTAGAGCATATCAGCAAAATCAGGAGAGAGTCATGACTTGTAATTTTCAGCAGTATCAGTGTAAAGGATTTTTACTGGAATCATACAGAAGGAAGAGGAAAAGAACAAAGCATAGCACACCTGCCTTTTTAACCTGACTCAGGAACAGCCAGACATCAAAGTGAATTCTGACCTTTTCTCTCCTCTCATTCTCATATGGAGTGAATTTCCAAACAGAGGAAATGAAGAACAAAGTGGACGTCAGGTGACGGTTTTGTCATGACCATATAATCATAGTAAGGTATTATAGGGAACATGCTGCAGTCTTCAAGAGGTAGTACAGTACAACATAAACATGGCATTTTCCCCAGAGTCTCTTCCTTAATGTGTTAGAATGGCAGGAAAGTTCTGAAATCCATTAAGGCTTAGACTGGTGAGAGTTTAAGTTCCTGGAAATCCACATAGATGGAGAGATTAAAGAGCTAAATCCAGACAAAAAGCTACCTACGGGATAGGAGTTGAGTGATGGCCAGCAATCTATCCCTTAAAAAAATAGTAATATGATAAGGCTACCATTTTGACAAACAGCATGATAGGTACAGATTGCAGAGTTGTGTTCAAAGTCTCTAGGCAATATTTGATGGTACAAAAAAACTTGAGTGTATACAGTAACTGTAGACTTAGCTTGGCATGTTTTTTTAAGTTTGCTTACCTTCATATTATAACAGTAGGATGTATACTTTGAAATAAAATAAATAGGTGGTTAAGATGTCTTATTAGTTTTACTTGGTTGTTTTGGATTTTTTTTTAAAGCTTCCATATAAAAGATTTATAGATAGAACAAAAAATGCAAAAAGAAAATATTATTCCAACTGAGGTCTTCAATGAATGTAGATTGTTTGCATCTGCTGTGCTGCATGATACTTCACAGAATGGCAGATCACTGAGAAGATCAAGAGGCAGCAAGTGATCCCAACAGGAACTCCAGAAGTGTAATACAAGGGCCCTCTGAGACCATCTTACCCTCTTGCAATTATCTCTTGTTACTAGACAAATGCTGAAGTGCATTCAAGTCACTATCAAAATGAAATGTCAGGGAAAAGAGAAGCTGTTTATTTTCAAAGCTGGAGACTCTGCCCCAGGAAATCAACCCTCTGAATGACCCTGTTCTTCCTGACTCCACTAAATGACAGATGTAGGTGTAGGGTCATGTCATCTGATAGGCACTAGAGCAGGACGGTGACATTTCTCCATCATGAAATGGGATTCATAGAAGCTAATTATTTAAAAAATCAACTGTATCTGTTAAGATTCTGATTAGATTAATGATTAAAAATTGGTTCCTCTCAGTTCAAGATGCACAGTGAATATGAAACCAAATAACTGAAGAAAGCCCCAAAAGGCATGTCTCCATTGAGCCTTAGCTCTAAGCTTCTCTGTCAGAACTACATCAGTCTGATCAATTCATATAGGACATGATAGTCTTCTGAGACATGGCAGCCACAAATTATGACCATCATGCCTACATAGAGGTGCTTGTCATCAGCCTGTATCTCAGCAGGACTCTTCCCTCAGCTTGACCCACACTGATGTTGCTTCTCTTCAGGATCCAAGGGATGGGAGCTGATTCTCTGCCCTGTCACAGGGATAAGTTACAGGTAGCTTTTTGTGGTTGATCTGTTTCAGTTTATACAATCAAAATCAGTATCACTGATACTGATCATGTGGGCATGTGGTGATAGGACAAGGGGCAATGGTTTTAAACTAGAGCAAGGTAGGTTTAGGTTAGACATTAGGAAGAAGGTCTTTACTGTGAGGGTGATGAGAAACTGGAATGGGTTGCCCAGAGAAGTTGTGGATGCCTCATTTCTGGAAGTGTTCAAGACCAGGCTGGATGAGGATTTTAGCAACCTGGTCTAGGGGGAGGTGTCCCTGCCCATGGCAGGGAGGTTGGAACTAGATGATCTTTAAGGTCCCTTTCAACTCAAGTCATTCTATACTTCTATGATCACACAACACTGCTTTTCATGAAAAACGTTTTGGGTTGCAGAGAATTTTTCACTTTTATTCTAATGAAATTTAAAGTTTTATTTTGAAGTTTTCCATTGTGAACTACCTTAAACCCAGCACAAAACTGAAAATGGTAGCTGAGTGTTTAGTTTCTTCCCTTTTTGGACTTTTATTAGAAGGAGATTCATGGCGATGATGTTTCATCAGTATTAAAATAGAGGAGAATGAACAGTGTTTGGATGCGGGCTGAGGGGAGAATATGTCTCTATAACCTGCATAAGGCACCAAGGAAAAGAGCCCAGGCTCCAGGCATTGTGATCCATTCAGCCTCTACAGCAGCTGAGCAGCAGAAATCCATAAAATTTCCAGACTACGGCTATAGAACTGAGAAGCTGGCTGAACAAATTCTTATGTCACATTTTGGTTTAACTCTTTCAAAGCACTGCCTCCGTTTAACTTGAAAGAAAATATTCTCTATTTGCTTATTTTTCCACTGCGTTCTTCTATCATTTCCTCATGACACAGCTGGAGAAACCCAATTTTTCTGGGATGATGGAATTACTATTGAGAAACATATCTGTTTGGCTTTAGATCACTGAGTTAAACTGGAAAGGGGCAAAGCATGTCAAGATTTAGTGGTTGTTTCAGGCTGCATATAGAATGATTTAGTAGCTTCAATTCTATTCTTGGTTACATAAAGATAAAAAATACCAACACCATGACTTAAGCCTGTGTTGGCAATCCCAGCCGAACAAGATAGGTCAAGCTTGAAAGCAAATGAGTGGTGTGTGTGTGGGGGGGGAAATTTGCTCTCAATCCTACAGGTGCACTATCTAAGCCAGAGTTGGAGCACATGGAGGAGGCAATATGAGGAGGTCTGTGCTGCCAGAACTCCAGCTGGATCTCCTCTGGGCTTAACCAAAAGACCTAGATGCACAAGTTCGGGTTGGAATGGCCTTAAAACACTTCATTTAAAGGTAACAGATCTCCAGTGTCTGTCACCAGAACTTTTGAGTCTTCCCAGGCCTCCACTGGGTCCTGGGAATTTAAAACAAAATGGACATTTAAATTGGTGCAACTGAGCACTAAGCACGGTGCACTTTAACTGCATTTGACAAAAGCAGCGCTTTCAGCACATTTTATCAGTGCCTGGTTTTCATTTGCTCATTTGTAAGGTTGCTGATATTGAGTTCATCTTGAGGCAAACATTCACCATGCACTGATAACAAACTTGAGACACTTTGCATTCGATAGTGATAAAGTAACCCCTTTCTTCCACATAGTACAAAACATATTTATTATAGCTAAGGTTTCATAGGAATTAACACCATTTATCTAACAGTGCAATGAAGAATAAACTTCACTAAGCTACAGCAAAGAAAAGTCTATATAAAAAGGTTTGCAAGCGACATTAGGAAATCTCTGAATCGCTATCAATGCTATCAAGTCAGAAAGGTAAATACTGAATGTTTTTTGTGTGAAAAGCCTACAGTTTCACACTTTGCATCTTAAGAAACTACTGCTGCTTTTTAAAACAAGTGATCATTTAATATTTATAGGGAAATGTTTGAATTTTAGTTATTAAAATGGAGAGAGAATTGCAGTAGCTGAATTCTTTATTTTATTTTGTATTTTAGAGATTCTTGTTAACAGACTTCTATTTCCAAGAATGGCATCCATTCAAAGTCCTGCCAGAATTGTGGATTTATCCTAATTTTAAAATCTTTTGAACGCAAGGGAATTTTTCACTGAGGGCAGTATAGGAAGTATTCAATATTAATATTTGAGTGTTCAAATGCCTCTTTTGTATACATATTAATAAATAACTATAATATATGTCTATTTAAACACATTTTAAGCCTGGTGCATTTGTTTCTGTTTAAATGAACTTAGAAAATAACACTGAAAGTTAAATTATTGATTTAGCATATGCTGCAATTAATTTTCCTTAAACACTTTGTAGTATATGCTGTAAGTGTGCTGTTTTAGTTATTTTTCCTGAAAATATGCCTCCTGGAGAGAAAAATCACAGAATAAATAAAGAAATCTAAACTGATTATTTAACTCAGTTTAAAATTTTAAGAAAATAATCCCCCCCTTTTTTTTAAGAAAAAAAATTACCTAATTCTAACTGAAAAGGTGTTTTTGACTGACATTTGTTATCTAAGCCTACTTATTTAAGTACGTAAAGGTGCTTTATAACTTTCCAGCTCTATGGTGTTAGAATGCTTGCCAAGTTTTTCTTGGCTAACACTATAGATAATTACTTTTCAACTACGTGCATTTTAGCACTTAAACCACAATATTTGCCTACATAACAACTACAGCAAGACACATTTCCTCAAATCAGTGTGGTCTAGGCATTTTTGTGATTAAAAGCCATAATCATAAGAAATCAATACACATGATAATTGTTTCAATCAAGTGTACAGATTTTCAGATCTGTTGTAAGCACAGAGTTATGCTTTAAGGTAATTTACACTGGTGTTACCAAGCTCAGCATCCAGTCTGGAATGTTTCCTTAATTCCTGACATTTTAAGAAGTTGTCAATAAAGTTGACAATTAGTGCTATTAACAATGTATGTTTTACAGTGAAGTCTGTTTTTTTCCTCTTGGAAACAGAGACAAACTGATTCATTATTCATGGATCACTGATGAGCTTTATGCAGTGCTCTTTGGCTAACACAAGCTACACCAGCAGCCTGAAGTTCAGAGACTTTCCCTTTCCATCACTTAATCCTGAAGGAGAAACAAGAGGACTGCTTTTAATGCCTGCAGCATCCTTCTGGATGCAGGCTATGCATGATCTTCCCATCTTAATGGTATCTACACATACATAGGAGGAGGTGAATATCCAGCTTTTTAGCAACAAGGCAGTGGCTAGTTCTCAGCAGCTCCAAGTATTTAGATTAAGTAGTCTCCCATAGGACTGCTCCAGTAAGGTACAAGACTCTTATTTAATGTTTGGATCAGTTGGTTTATTTGGAAACCACTGACCCATCTTTTCATAGCCTATGTCTCAGGAATGCATTCAAGTGAGAGCACAAACATCAATTTTGTTTGTTTGCTTGTTTATTTGTCTGTTTGTTGTTACTGCTCCTTGCAGCTCTAAATAATGGAGGCCAAAAAAACCCCATCAAACTTTCCAAAGTTCCTGCTCCTCTAGCTGCCACCTCATCTAGCTGTAGGGGTAAATATTGAAACACACTGGCATTCAGCTACTAAAGTGAAGACACCTAGGTAGAATGAGCTGTTTAAAAACCAATTATATATATTTACATTTAAGGTGGATGTTAATCTCCTGCACCCATCCCAAAAGGTAAATTGAGTGGGAGAAGCTGTGATATGTGAAGAAGACTGTTTAGCGTGATTCCTGATTGAGTCATGGCTAAAACACAAATAAATGTGTTTGTATAATACTTGTTGCTATAAAAAGCAACACTGATATTGATGGGTGGAATATTCCTTGATGTGGAGAGTGGGGAAAGAAGCTGTAGTAGAGAGGTATACCTGTGTTCTATATATATTATTAGCATTAGTTTCATTGCTGCTTGTATGCAAAAGTTACAAATATACCAGTCTATATGACCCTCACAAACAGATCCTACTTTTCTTTGAATGTGACTATTAGTTTTTGAATGATTGCCAAGGTCATTGTTAAACGAATTGTCCAGTATCTTCGTGAAACATTCTCCCTTCCTTTTCTTTTTCATTTTCTGCTTGGTTTCCTGAGTCTTCTCTTGCTAAAAGGAAGGATATGTAAACTGCAAAGAGGGGCAGTGCATAGTTTCACTACTGTGGCCATACCTCAGGGAAAATCTTCCTACTCCCTCCTCACCCCTGATAGGGGATCACCTCTGATCTGTTCCTTGTCCATATCTGTTCAGCATCTGAAAACCTCTCTACTTGCATAGACCAGCTCCAGTTGTCAGCATGCTTTGAATCCTGGGCAGCCTGGTTTCTGATCTGTGGCCCAATTACTGCCCACGGTAGATTGCAGGACACACATGACAAGCAATGTTTTGCGCAGGGTATTCTTCTCATTCCCAATCTTAAAGACAAACTTCTGAAAAAAAAAAAGACATTGTGTTTCTGCTGTTGTTAATCATTTGTGCTAAAATCCACAACTCTTTAATGATTTTTTAGCATTCTCTGAAAGAGTGGAAAGTTGTCCAAATAATCATTATGCAATAATGTTGTAATTCTCTACCAGTCGCTCTGAAAACTGAACTTGGATTTTACATTTATGTAGGGATTCACATAGCAGGTTTATATATAATTTCATTAGCCAACTAGCTCTCTATGAAGCATGTTGAACAAAAGAAATAAAAATAGCCCAACCTTTATTGCTCTGCTTGCCTTCTGATGTGTTGGCAGCTTGGGTCATTTTTACACCACACATAAACACTGCCTAGAGACAGAGTCAGAATGGTTCAGCCTAAAATAACTAGGGTAAAGGTTGAGGTTCTGATACTTGGTTGCTGGTGCTTCTATTTTACAACATTTTAGAATGGCAAAAACACAACAAAGAGGTAAATATCTGCTTACTTGCTCAATGCTTTTCTGTTGTCTGCTTTGGGTGCTCGGGCTGGCAGGTCTTTAGAGCTCTGTGAAAACGTGACCAATTTCTGCAGCAACAAGGCCAAATGATTCCTTCACACTTTTACGAGAGAGCAGAATCTTTTCCCTGAACTTGAGTTCTTATGGCAAAAAAATGCACAGGGAGCAGAAGTCTTTGTTTAGCAGCTACACATTATTTTTGAAAGTCCAATGAGAGTTTGGAAAAGAAAAGGTTTTTCATACACATCAGCTTAATACAAAACTAATGTCTCTACTCCAGGTCTGTTGTTATCCCCCTGGTGGTGCCTAAATTGGTAAGTACTATCAAATCTCCATGGCTGGTATGGGTAATGGTTACACAGCTACAAAGAGCTCTTCACATCCATGAAATAGCTGCATCTAACCTAATTAATATTGTGATATTAATTTGGCAAGGAAATAATATCTCCTGGGCCAATAGTTTCTTCTTTGGTCTGGTTGGTATTATAATTGTGTCATAAATGACTCATCTAGGAGACAATCATTTGACTACTGTTCCAACATCTGTAGACTAGGCTCACCAGGACATACTGGAGATAGGAGGGAACATTTCTGGCCCATTCCTTGCTTTCACTCCTGCACTGCGGAAGACTAGTCACCATAGCTGTAAATGCATGAGTTCTTTCTCCATGAGCAGCTCTGAGCAATCAACTTGTCTATTCTGCTCTTCAATCTTGCGCTTCTGAGCTGCTGTCCTGAACAAAATCTGGCTTGATGAGTTTGCTGGGATAAACCAGAAATAAGATATTTTGTGGGGAATTGTTCTTGTTGAGCTGCAAAGTAATTTTTAGCACAGTTTTTTCCAGAATACCTCCATCTTAATGGGCTCACAACAAATAGTTGTTCTTGGTGACAAAAAACAGTAATCCCATGCAAAATATCACAGGACCCCTTCTCTAACCTTCATGATCCCAGGGGGATTTATATTTCTCTTCTCTTTACTGGGTCTGGTTCAGCTTTCCTTTTGGCTCTGGACTTTTCATGGCTTCTGCCAGCACACATTCACTGAGACATCTGACCACCTGTTTCTTCTTATTTTGAAGCAGCCACTCTGTCCCTCACTGTCTGCTCCCTTCCTCAACAGTGTCTCCATCTGCTCCTGAGTGTAACAGCAGTGCTGAGATGTGGGACCTGCTAGAAACAGCAGGCCTGTACATCTGAGGCCATGGGTAAGGCTGAAGTGATGGGCAACAATCAGCCACGTGAGGTGCTGCTGCACTCTGAGAACAACAACCCTCTACAGCCAGCAGAGCTGAGCCATTGGCAGGGCCCGCTGTAAACAATACAAAGAAAACCCAATCCAGGCAAAGCTGGACTCTTGGCACATCTGTTACCACTGAAAGAGTTATACAATTTGAAATGAAAAAGCATTTTTAAGGCCAGTGAGGAGGAGGAGAAGGAGGACTCTGCCTACATAAAACCTGTCATGAACTGTGTGCACAGACATTTATATTTTATTGATGCTGGTGATACAACTTTTCTTTTTGAAAGTAAGTGCATGTGCTCTAACAAGAGAGTTGCTGGGAATGGATAACAAGATGGAATAATGTAGTCAGGGTTACATTTTTCAGGTCCATTCATGCCTGTGAACCAATTTAGCTTGGTGTTTTATGATCTTAAGTTATGAAATGTTCATGCAAAGTATCACCAGCTAAAGGAATTCAGGAGACAATCTCTTATGCCAAATGCTAATCACTAGACAGTAATTAGGCTGTCAGCTACAAAATATAGCATTTGTGGTAGTTCCCAATGAAGCAACAGCCAGTGCCATATGTCAAAAATCAGGTACTTGTTCAGACAGGTAAGAGTTATTTGACGGTTGCCAGCTTAATTTCTGAGAAAATTAAAACCTTGTTCCATTGTGTCAGTGAATCCTGATTTGAAATAAGAGCTTACAGAGACTTTCTCAGTGGAAGTCCACAGATAAAGGAGAAAGTTGTTAAGAATACAGTAGAGATCTTTCCCTTGAATTTCAATACAATGGCATATTCTTATTCATCTCATTACCTAAGACCTCAAGGCATTCCTTGAACACATACAGCAGAGGTTATATATCACAACATCCTGAAGAGTTTGGTGAAGGCTGTTTTTATGGCTACTGAAGCACAGTGTGTGCTAAGTCCAGTATTTTTTAATAACCACCATGAAAGTCATGCGACAATATCCATTTTCAGGGTTAAAAGATTAAATCTACAGTTCACTAGATTAGGGGCCTAACGCGCACTGAGTTGTCAATGTGCCTGTATGTTTTGCTCCTAGACTTCAGGTAGCCTTTTACTTTACTCACTGACAGCACTCTGCAGCCTGGTGTCTGGGAAAGGTAGGCAATTAAGATGCACTTAAATCATTGCAGTCATGCACATTGTTTTACTAGCATAAGCATATACAAAGAAAACTATTAGGCGCAATGGTAGAAACAGTAACTGACGCTGACTTTGGGTGACACAAAGACGGTGATACTTTACATTCAAACATGCCACCTGGGGCTCATGCAGCAGCATGTTTGTGGCTGAACTGTCAAGACTGACAGTAGGAAAAATGTCTCACAACCCTGTAACTAATCATTGCAGCAGGTATTTGGCATTTTGAGTGCAAGCCGATGAAACCTTTGCATTTATGGAGTTAAGAATTTACTTCAAATGGATACACAGTTTTCATCAGTGAACAAGCTGGTTCCTATAATGGGCAAAAAAAATCACGGTCCCTTCTCAGCACAAAGAATCACTGTCTTTTTCCTAAGAACATCCATGTGAGCCTGTAGTTTCATTTCAGATGGCAGTAAAACTCACCTTGGGAAGGATTAATATTTAGTACTGAAAAAGGAAAGGATTATGAGTGATTAATATTATCTCTTTTCATGGTTTTATTATAAGTTTTGTAATTTTTTTTTTCCTTACGAGATCACTCTTGGAAGTATGCACCATGGCATTTTGAGCTTTCTTTAAAGAAGTGGACACCTTTGTAACTAGAGCTCCTGCCTGCAGATGGGCTTGAATGTCTGATCAAAAAGAAGGGTGTCCCTCAAAATATCAGAGAACATTTTTTCTTGCGATGTATTTTAAAGACAGATAGACAGTTCTCACAGCCCTATACACAAATGCACATATACTGTACATATCAGCTCTTAGATGTAGACATGAGTTTATCTGCTAAATCAATACTAAGGGTGTTTTCCAGTTTGATATACTCAGAAGCCAGCATCAACACCTTGGTAATTGCTGCCAGAAACAACCAGCCCACCCACTGTAGCCATTTTAAATGCTCAGGGATATACCTCTAAGTACCAGCAAGCTTCAAGGCAATGTGAGTAATGGGAATTTATTTTGTTTTGTCAACATGCCTTTATTTTATGTATCAGCCTGGCTAGAGTTATGTTAAACTTACGCAAATATTTGGCAGGTACTTAGGAGTAGATTCTATGAAATCCCAGATAAATTGGGAAGAGTAAAAACTGCAAAGGACAGAAAATAATATTCAAATATTTACTGAAATTGAAAACCCAACAACAAAAGACTTTATGGCATTCGAACAGCGACAGTATCAGGACATATAGGTGTTTGGCAGTGGAGAAATGCACTTGTTCTCACAGCACAATTTAGTGATAAAAAGTTATATTACCTCCTTGTCCATAGAGCAGGAAAGTAAGCACAGACTTCTCAAATATTTTACTAGTATTTTAAAACATAATTTTTCTAATATAACTGGAAACATACAATGTAAACAATTCTGGGGGATGAATTATAGCCAAATGAAGACAAATAGAGAAATATGTAGAAAGTAAGACAGGAAGGGAGAGATATGGCAAAATATTTTGAAAGAGACACAGGTAGGACATTTTTACATGACTTTTCAGTGCAGTATGGTAGCAAGAAAATATTTGACTACAAGCTGTGGGTCATTAGGTCATAAGGAAGAGATGTTGTAGAACCCTGTCTATATGGTCCTGGTGAGACCATACCTAGAAAATACATTTGGTTTTGAGCAACTTACTATAAAGATGATTGTGCCAAATTGGAATGGATTCAGAGAACAGCACAACAATTATTAAATGGCTGAATTTATGAGGGAAGATAAAACAGCTAAATATATACATAGCTTGGCTATGAGATATCTAAAGGGAGACATTAATAGGCTGTTAGTATAGTATTCAAAGGCTTAAATGCCAAAGAGGCTGAAAAATCATGTGAATTATTCAGTGAGATATTAAGAGGATGTAGTTGAGACTAATGAAATGGAATAGTCTCAAGTGATGGTGCTTGAGAAAGGGCTGGCCCTCAATCACATAGTATATGAAATAGGGTCTTTAGTTTAACTGCTATATTATCTGTCTGTAGGTTTATTGGGAGTACCTGTGTGTAGGCCAGTGAGAAGAAAGGAAGGCAGCAGAGGCACTTTCACTCCAAAATTAATTTGTGCCAAATAACATGCAATTTATGCTCTAGGTGAATAAAGGGCATGACTTCAAATATGTAAACTCTTCAAAATCTTGTGGAAACAAAATGCTTGGTATAAGGACTACAGCATTTAGCTATTAAAAACTGGAAATTTCTGCACTGCAGTTTGCATGCAGGCTACACATTAATTGCAAACTCTGGTATTAGCCTTTCCGTTACTGGTTGATATCTGCAGTACATATGCAGTACAACTGAATAAACTTAAACTGTTCAGTGGATTTAAAAGAATGTACTTTCCAGCCTACTGGATTTTCCAGCCTGAGAAAGAAGTCTCCAGAGTTTTTTTTTGTTTCCATGTGAAATGGATGAAACTACATAAACACAGAGACCCCAAACTCATTTAATCTCCCCTCATTCCCTGGCAAAGAGTGTAGAAAACTCCGGAGATCTTTGGTTCTGCTAAAAAAATAGACTTCATCCATTTCCGTTGTACTGTTACGGTTTTTATCTATGGTGTTTTGTATGGAAGTTGCCAAACAACATCTGTGTTGTTCATGAAAAACAAATTAAATTATTTTCGATTTGTTTAGATCAGCATAAAAATATATTTTCACTGAAACAGTTCTTGTTCTAGCAGCTATCTGATGAAAAATTGATTCAAAATGCATGAGCCAGGACTATCCTGGCATTTTGCTGCCTTAGGTGAAATACCAGCCCAAATACCCATTCAGTTCTTTATCATGTTTGACAACTTAATTTAAGAGTGCTTTCCATTCAGTCAGAATTTTGTGAAATAATTTGTCTCTTTTGTTTCTGCAGTGCTTTCAGTTTTCAGTTTTCTGCAGTGCTTTTGTTGCTTTCAATCAGTTTCATGCTTCAGTATGTCTCTTTCTTCTTGTTAGACTTTACTTTCTTAGTATATTACCATTATTTTTGCCATCCAGCCTCTCTTCATGCATTTCCTTCTGTTTCATTCCCATGAACCATTTTACTAGTATCCCATATCTTCTGATCCAAGCCATCCAAGTTCTCATACACTGTCACCTAATGAGCCCTGAGACTCATGAGTGCACCTATCCTGACAGAAGAGTACTCTGCATCTTGATATTTTTAGGTCTTGGGATTTATTGTAGACTTAGAGTGATCTGATGGTGAAGGAAAGTGCAAAGCTCTAAAGAGGGAGAAAAGTCAACAGTTGCAGCTGCAAAGCCTTGCTTTTTCCTGGTTTTATTTAATTTTTATGATTCCTTATGCTTGTATCTTAGTATCTGCAGTCTTCACTTTCTATCTTTGAAATGTTGACTCTCCAAATATAGAAGTGGAGCAGATTTTGCAATCCTATCTGCTGGTGCATTGGCAGATGAGCACTCCGTTGTTGTCCTTCATTTATAAATAGGCAAGGACTGTCCTAATAAGAGTTTCCTGACCTTATTGGTTCTGCAGGAACAGCTGAGACATGATTGAAACAGATCCTGTGTGTGACAGCACAGAGCATTATTGTGAGATCTGCTTTAAACTTCAGGTCAATGGCCTAAAACTCATGCATGTTCTGCAAACAGGAGACCATTTCCAGCTTTTCCAAGAAGCTGCAGTTTCTGCAGTTCTGGCAAAAGGGCCAGAAGCAAATTTCACAAAGGATATGCTCCTTTCCCGTCTTTTGTTGGGAAGTTTTCTTGGTGAAATCTAGCAAGCTGAAGTAACCCTTTGTAATAGATCTCCACAAAGAATTCAAGTTTACACTGGGCTTCAGGAACATTTCAAAGAATGGGAGGTGTGATACAGATAGAGTATACATATGCATATGCATGTACAATATACTAATATTAAGCCTTTTGAGTATTCATTTTATTAAGAGAGTGTAGTTCAGGATATAAGAAGATAAGACATTTAGTTGTGATTCTTCAGTTAACTCTTTGCCCTGCTTGTTTCCAAACTTAATTTCTCCTGGTCTACTTTTTACAGTTTTCAGCAAATGCTTTCAGGAAGATGTCTTACGTGAAAGTGAGACCTTAAAACTGCCAGATAACCATATTCAGACTGTCGAGGGAAGCCATGAAACCCGATGCATGAGAAATAGGATGCAAACTGATTATAGAGAAGCTAGAAAAGTATCCAGGAATTTGGGAGCACAGGCATTTTTTCCAAGCACCACAGAAGCACTTAACAATGTTTTAGATGAAACGTATTATTGAAGTTTAGTTGCTCCTTGATTTAGTTTTAGAAAAATACTCAAGAAAATTTGAGACCTCTCCAGGACACACTAATTTTTGGTTTTGCAGTTGCAGCTGTCCACTGAGATTAAGGAACTTGGATGGGTTCCAGCCTTCACTTACACTTGTTGAAATAACAAAATTCTGTTTGCTGTGTCACATGGTGGTGCTTTTAAAGAAATGCATGAATTTGTGTCCTCACTATTGACAGTGAGATGAGGGTAGAAATAATAGAGGAAGATAAACATTGTTAAGCTTCCTTCCTGATTCTTATTTTATTAAACTAGGTTACAGCAAACTTTGAATATGAAAGCGCATCTATCACATTCATTTCAATATCAGACCTTGATCCTAAACACTGAGCAGATTCCCGCAGCCTCAAGAAGCACACGAAACTGATGTGCACGCTGCAGCAGACAAGGTCAACATTTTGTGTCCTTCATAATAGCACAGTAAATGCAAGAGAGCTATGTGAAGCATTCGGAAGAAATAATTCAGTATACAACTCTTAATACATTCAACAGGAAAAGAATACACCAAGGGTTGACCTTGCCAATGTAAATAGACTTTCCTCATGGGAATAACTGTTGCCCTCACTATGAGGAAAGTACCCTGCAGCTGAAGAATGAAAGGAACATTCCAGAAATCATTACATTGCTAACATTGTTCAAGGTATATTTGCAAGCCTGTATTATAAGAAGTGAATATGTGTCTCAGTCAAAACTTCACTAGGCCTGAATCTTCATCAGATCTATTTTAAAAAAATGACTAATTAGGGGTCAGCTGTAGAAAGGACCAGTTTCTTACTACTGTTCCCAAACACGTCTGCAATAAAACAAGGGATGTATGAGACCTTTTACTGCCAAACAGCAGGTACCATCAACTGCTAAATTCTAAGCACTGTTAATGACATCACCAGGGAGCATGACTTAGGTCAAAAGCTTGGCAGGAGGTGCTGGCAGCTGTTAAATCAACAGCAATCAAAACTGGAAAACCAACATGCTTGCTACCTTCAAGAGAGCAAAAGAGAACTTACTGTGCCTCAAACACAGCAGCAGGTTTAATAGAAAAGTAGACATGTTTATGGTTTCAGATTTACAACAGACTTATAAACAACTTATTACTCAGAATCCAGTCTGCTGCCCTAGTAACTAAGAATGTTACGTTGTTGAGAAGAAGGATCTGTTGACACAAATGTCTTGCCTAAGTTTACCATTGTGGTTAACCAAAATACATTTACTACTGAGAAGGTAAATAAAAGCAAACAAGATGCTTCTTATACCACAATACAGTAAGGTTCAAATTTACCAAGCTTAATTCTATGGCATAAATATGCTTAATGTTTATGGAATTTTTCTAGAACCTATTTACCCTGTTGGGCTTAGTGTCTTATATAAGGCCAACTGAATGGGAGTGTGTTTTTTGGTATTATACTTACTTTAAGACCTCATAAAAATATTTAGAGGAGCTGCCATGTATACCACAGTTAACTATGTTACTAATAAAATGGGTCATGGTTTACTTTTACCTTAACATGAATAAATCAATCTCGTCCCACAGAGTATATGTACACAGAATAATTAACAGACAATTAAAATGATAATACTAATGGAAATGATGCTGTCTATCCATAAGTCAACTATACAGACTGTGTTGAAATAACACAGTAGATCTTAAATCTGCAGGAGAACTGAGAAACTGGGAAACCCAGGTCTGATGTCTGAGCTTCTGTTCAGGGCTGCAGGGCCTTACACAGCTTCTGGGCTGCTTTTCCAGAACGTAATCCAAAGTGTGCCCAGATTTATCATTAGTACCCATCTACTGTTAATGGAGAAACTTCAGCCCACAAAGAGGCTTATGGTGTCCAGTCTTGGATTACTCTGCTGCCACAGGATAGACTCCTTGTTTTTGCCTTCCTCTTGCATTGAGGAGAAGAAAAAAAAAAAAAAAAGAGTGAGAGGGAAACTACTGAGAAGAAATTAAGGTCATAATATATTCATTTCAATATACATCCTTGAACTGGATCAGGTTGATTTTCAAGCTGAGAAATCCTGAAAGGCAATTCCCTTTCATCTGAATTTCTTTTTGACAAAATCATGCTTTAACACTCTTATAATTCTATTTTTAAAATGAAGCTTGAAGCCATTAAAAATAGCATAGAATACCAGCCTCCAGTGACTTCTAAAAACATCTGTTATTGTCTTGCTCCAGGACACATCTATGTAAGCAGAGACTGAACATTAAAATGAGTTTGTTTTCTCAGCAGAAATTCTTTCTTAAGGTTTAAGACAATCCCCTCATGCACATCTGTGAGCAAGAATGGAGCCTCATATCCTAAGTGTTACAATTAATATGGAAACACAAAACAATCAGCATCTGTTGAAGTTGGGAAAAAAAAGAAACAGGTCAAAGCATTAAGATCATGTGATTGCTCAGTAAGGCATTATTATGCACTGTGCCACAAATCAGCATGGGAAGGACAGATTTTGATCAGACATCACAGATTTCTCCAGGGAAGTTCCCTACAGTGCAGCTGTAATTTATGACAATGTGTAACAAAACCATTCATTGGAATAATGCTGACAAGCAGTAGAAGTTTTCTACCTCCAGAGAAAAAGCTCCAGACTCTGATTTCTGCACCTTCTACCTCCTTTTTCTGGTTTTGTTTCATTTTGGGAGTTTTTTTGTGTTTATTTGGATCTACTTTTTTTGTTGTAGTTATTGCTTTTGTTTTTGTGACTTTTGTTTTTTATTTTATTTTGTTTTTTGTTTTGGTATTGTTATTTCTTGTGGTGGTAGAAAAGGGGCAACATTTTCATTCATTCTATATTTAACAATATTGTGCAAAAGCTTGTGAAATATTTCTTACATTATATCCTGATAGAATTGGGCCTTCGAGTTGGTTAGTCACATGGTTCATTTGTGGAAGATAGCGCTGCCTTGAGATGTCATTCTCCCATGACTCTAACGTTTAGACGAAGCACTGTAAACATTCTTCATCATACCATTACAAAATAAACCAGACTCAGTTCAGTTCAGATCAATGGGCCAAGGTCTGTTGTATGAGGTTTAACAAGGCCAAGTGCCTGGTCCTGCCCTTTGGTCACAACAACCCCAGGCAATACTACAGGCTTGAGTAAGAGTGGCTGGAAAGCTACCTGGTGGAAAAGGACCTGGAGGTGCTGGTAGAGAGATGGTTAAACTGGAGCCAACAGTGTGCCCAGGTGGTCAAGAAGGCCAAGAGCATCCTGGTTTGTATTACAAATAGTGTGTCCAGCAGCAGTAGGGCAGTGATGGTGCCTCTGTACTTGGCCCTGGTGAGGCCAAATCTCGAGTACTGTGCTGTTTTGGGCACCACAGTATAAGAAAGACATTGAGGTGCTGGAGCGGGTCCACAGAAGGGCAACAAAGCTGGTGAGGGGTCTGGAAAACATGTTTTACAAAAAAGCAGCTGAGGGAACTGGGATTGTTCAGTTTGGAGAAGTGAAGGCTGAGGGGAGACCTTATTGCTTTCTACAACTACCTGAAAGAAAGTTGTTGTGGGGTGGGTGTTGATCTCTTCTCCCAAGTAACTAGTAATAGGATGAGAGGAAACTGGCTTATGTTGTGCCAGGGGAGGTTTAGATTGGACACTAGGAAAAATTTATACACTGAAAGATTAGTGAAGCTTTGGAACAGGATGTCCAGGGAAGTGGCAGAGTCACCATTGCTGGAGATGTTCAAAAAAGGTGCAGACATGTGACTTTGGGACATGGTTTAGTGGTCATGGTAGTATTGACAGTTGGATGTGACATTCTTAGAGTCCTTTTCTAACCTTAATGATTCTATGATTCTATTAGAAGTGCTCACATGACTCAGTATAATATGTGAGCTAAACAGCATTAACTTCTGGAAAGCCTCCAAGTAGGATGGAAATGATTGGGTGACCATGCTTGAGTATTCCAGTTGACTATGCCTGAGATTTCCGGTTGCACTTTTCCACGCTGAAAAGCTTTCTGTTTAGTCCACAGATTTTCTCTGTAAGAACTGGAGATCTATAGGCTAGTCAGTCTCAACTCAGTCCCTGGGAAGGTGAAGGAACAAGAACTTACCCCCTTTTGTTTAAAGGTCAGATTCCTGTGTCCATTCCAATATTAAAAGATAGATCAGATAAATTAACAGCTGATAACTTCATGGATATAGTCTTCAACTCAAGAATTCCTTAGCCACTAGCTTCTGAAAGCTCAGAGTAGGCTGGAAGGAAGATCAGTCTGTACAGGCCATTCTTACACTCTTACCGTAAGCATTCACTGCTGCTTTCTGTGCCAAACATGGTAACCTGGGAATTCTGAAATAATTCATCCCTATTTACAGGCTTCTAGGCCAAACCCAAGCCATCTCTGAACAGTAGCAGAAAATTGGTCATTCAGCTAAAGCAGTGAGTTGTTATTTCTTGAAAAATAACACGGAAAAAGAGAAATAGATAAAGCTAAGAGAATGAAAATATAATAAACATGTTAGTAACACATCAAAGAGAGAACAGAGGCATTTGTATACTGAGTTTGCAAAACAGATGGAGTTAAAACATTTTCTTTCAAATTTTGGCAACAGAATTTATCTTTGAGTGTTAATATAGCACTTCCAAAAAAATAGGGGGAGGAGTGAGTTTTCTGTTGTGTTCATATGGCACAGTAATTACTATCCTTTCAAAAATGTTTCCTCAGAGACCTTAATTTTCTCTGAATCCAGCAGGTAAAGTACAAACATCAGTCTCTGTACACTGATGTTTAAGTAGTGTTTCAGAATCTAGGCACTTCTAGGATTTTACAGTTTGTAAGAGATCTCCTTTGTAGAGGAAGCAGAGATGTGGATTGTAGGTGATTGTATGTTGGCATAAAACTAAATTTGCTGTGGGGTTGAGATATTTGTGTGTGTGTTTAGGCGTTATGATTTTGGTTAATAAGATCCATGATTTGGTGTTGGTTTGGTTGGTTTGATGCCTTTATTAGCAATTTCCTGGAATTTAACTATAACACTGATAGGACATGTAGTTGAGCAATTCTGACTAAATTAAAAAATTTATTTTAAGGAAATAATTTAATATATATATAGTTATGAAAGGAAACAGCTATGTTTTTGAAGAGCTATGATAAATACACTTACAAAAGGATTGCATAGTTAATTCATTATTTAAAGTGTTAGTGGTTAAATTACTAACCTTCGGGAAATGTAATTTAAAACATCTTTAGGATTCATTCACCAGAGGACAGTTTTTCCTTTCTAAGACCTATTTCAGGATAAAATATCTGGAAAACTAACTCCTCGAGCATATTCCAGCCTGGTATATAAGAATACATGCTTGATTCCAACCCCACTGAAAAAAAGCCTGATTTTCAGTGAGATCAGAAGGCCTTGGCAGGGGTCCCTGATCTACCTGTTCCAGATATTGAAATAAATAATGTATCTTTAACCTAGGAACTGGCTTATTTTTGAGACAGTGAAGAAAAAAATACCTATCTTTGTTGGGCTAATGCCTTTCCATGGAGAAGAATTCTGTCATATGCAGATCTTTGGGAGTGTTGAGTGCCTTCTAGGGCAGGTGTTTTTAGCTGCAGCATATTGGGATAAGCATGTGCCTAGCCTGAAATTTTAAATACCAGCTGGTCAGGAAGGTACCAGCCAGCCAGATGCTGGAATGAGAGGCCTTTCTTAGAAAAAAAGTTGTAAATCAACTATAGATTTTCTTCCATTTCTTCACCTGTGTCTTTAAAAAGAATTTTTAGCTATTCTGGCTACTTTGAATACCATAGGTGCTGCTTGGATTTGTATTTTGTCTTTTTTTTTGGCTTGGGATAACTGTGATATAAAGTAGCTAGAGAACAAAAAGGGGAAGTAAATCTATAAACCAAGAACCTGGGACATGTTAAAGAGTGTCCTAATTTCCCTGCACACCTTAGGGGTAACACTGCATTTTCCATTTGGACTTTGATAGGTAAGACAAAAAGCTAGTAAGACAGGGCAGGGGGTGGCAGTGGGTGCAGACACGTCTTACAGCAATTTATGGTGACACTTAAAGCATGTTAAGGGGCCCTGACAGAGTGTCCCAGTTGCCAGCTTAAATTCTTTTTTCTCTGCTGTAAAAATGGGAAATCCAAATTAATATTATTTCATCAATAGAAAAATCAGATTATTTTCTTAACAAGAGGGACTCTACCCAGCTGCAGTCTTAACATGACTCAGATTAGCCAGGCTGCCACCCTTAAAATAAATCTGTACCTAGTCTGAAGAACTTCCTTTTCAGACTGAGTCAGAGCAAATAAGTTTCAAGCCATGACAGCATTACTGTTCTGTAGCCATGAAGCTGCTTATTAACATTCACAAAATGCATTAACACCTTATTCATTAATAGCATTAATTTTTTTCATAAAACTGGTACTAGCTGTGAAGTGCTATATATAAAGTTACCAAGGAGAAGGTATGTGCACCATTAACTACTTCGTGTCTGTGCTCTGAGGACTGCAGGCGCTTCCAGCTTGTTTCTTGGTATAATTAGAATTGGGTTGATACAGATAACTGGGAAAATGATTCCTTGACTTTAAGACTACTCTCATTTTTTTGTTTCAAAATTACTCAAGTATTTCTGTGTCAAACATATGCAATAAAATGTTTGGTTTCCTTTCATTATTTTAAAAGGGGAACAATAAAAGTTGTTCAAAGGTGGCATGTTAGAGTGAAGACTGGTTCAGTGTTCGTATGACTTTTTATTGATTTAAGACCTATGCTTCTAACACAGGTAGATAAAAGGACCATGAATCAAATCAAATACATTAATCAAGATACAAAGGCTCACTTCAGGGCAAGAAGCCTCCCAAGGTTAAATGAGAGCTTGTATTCAATACTACTCTCCTACTTTACCAGTAGATGTCTCTGTGTCAGCTTCTCCCTCTATCTTGCCTCTGATAAAAATATCCACCTTTGAACACTGAGCTGTAAAAGGATGCCAAACATTTTTCATTGCACCTGCTAATCTACTTCTATATCCAAGTGATTTTGAAATAAATTCAAAGAATCTGGTTTGTCTATATTATTTTAAGATGTAAACCAAGATTTTTTTTTTTAATAGTCAAACTACCAGCAATTAAATCAACATTAGTTAGAGCATCGTCATCTTGAATAGTTACATGTTATTTATGAACTAATCTAATGAATGAAATACTAATTCAGCAGAAGAACATCACAACAGAACTAGTGATATAAGGAAAAACTGAGCTAATGCAAAAGACAAACCCTGCAGAAAGAATGGCTATGAACATCACATTACCTCAATGCACTTTTTACATCCAAAGAAAAAAAAAGGCAAAAAATATCACCAGAATGCCAATATCTTTCTCTCTAAATGTTAATTATCCTCAACAAAATTGCTTGAGAGAAAAGAGGCTACTAGCCAATCACAGGAATTATTTGGGACATGAAGTTCACACATATACATGACAGTCTGTCAAACACACACAACTGAGATTTTTTTTTACTGCTGATGATGTTAATCTTATTAGCACCTGACAGTGTGCTCCTGTGTATATATATTATGCCTATTCTGAAGTGACATCCCATGCTACCCTCCCTCTCAGCCCACAGTCTAATCAAAGAGTTATAAGACAATAGTACGTAATAGAATTAGGTAGGCAGTGAAGATGCATATGGACTGCACATCTTCAGCAACCCTAAGTATACCAGGTGCCTCCTTTTATCTTCGGGTAGAATGCATGTGCTTTATCAAATTTTCTGCAGTTACAAGCAATACACACAGAAATACCTTGTGACTGGTGTCAGTACTATTAAACAACTAGCATGTCAACACAGTCCTGGTTGCACTTTGTAAGGGTGTGAATGCCAGTCACTCATCAGAGATTCAGGCATGTCATAGGAAGGCCACAAACTGAAGGGAATGTGTCTATGTCAGAGTTGTTTCATTTCTGTCATTCCTCACATGAGAGACTGGCAGTATTGGAGACCATTTCAGAGGAAAGGGAATGGAGGAAAGAGAAAAAAGTCCTCCCTCAGCAAGGGGGCAGGGTGCAGAGAAGTTTAGGATTATAGGGGTGATAAACACAAGCAAAAAAGGAGTAAGCAGAGAGGTAAGTAAAAAAAATAAGTACATAAAGGGAGTAGAATGGTATCAAATACACTTCTTTGTTTCCTCATTCTGTGGGGTTAGAAAGATGTCTGAGGGTCAATGCGAGTTCATCTTTCCCCTGAAGCAGAATACCCACCAGCCTGTGGGAGTTGAAAGCCACTAATCTTGGGATATTGCCTGACGCTAAAGAGATTCAGCATAAAAGATGTTCAAATTCCCCATGACTGAGCAGATTACATCAGCTGAATTAATTTGCCAGAATATGGAAGGTAAACCCAGAGCTTCATACATGTAAGTATATATATACCAATGTGAATTAAGGGCCAATTATTTTTTTGGTAAAAAAAGTAAGGCAAAAAAATAGCACAGAGAATAGAAAAAAAAAAAAAAGGTCATTATAGTAAATGAGCCGTGACTTGAAGAATACAGATCTTCCCTGAATTGCTCTACCTAATCGCCACACTTTTTTTCCAGCTACTTTTTAAGAAAATCAACTTGTCTCAGTCCACTTCTAAGCATCTCAGAAAGAGAACACAGAGAAGCAGCTCAAAGTTGCAGTCTATTTTATAATCTACTTCAGAAAGACAGCTACATGAAAAAGGATTTAAACAACCAAAGAAGAGGAGTACAGATTGTGAACTGGGATAGCTCTGTTAGATATTAGTGTACTGTCACTTATGTGAGGTTCATATCCCCTTCAACACAGTTTGTGCCTAACAGCAAGTTTGGGTTTTGTGGGTAAACTATGCACTTAAGTTGAGTAGCAGAAAGAGTTGTTTACAAACATAACATATTAAAGAACTGTTAGAAACAGACTACACAGACGTGGTTAAACATACTATATTTCAGTGTGCAATAACTAAGGAATTCAATAAGGTACAAAGAACAATGAAGTTCAGTCACTGGGAAAAAAGATTTTGTATGGTGCAGGAAAGAGGCAAGTTGCCAGTTACTAGACATTATACATTGTTTGATGTTAGTAGATTTTTCTGCCCCTGAAAAGGGCCTCTTACATTTTGTTTCATATTAATTCTGACTGGTTTAGCTATGTAAGAATCAATCTAAACTCTTTGATCAAATGAAAATTAAACCTATGAGTAAAGTACATTCATGAAAGGAATATATCCATTCACCTTTCTTTTCAAATATCAAAAGTCAGCTCCATCATTATGCTTTAGAGCCTTATATCAGCATGCTCTCCTGCCTCTTGTTTAACACAACCTTTTCAAAGACTTCCCAAATATAACAGAATCACAGAGCTGTCACAATTGGAAAAGACATCTAAGATCATCACATCCAACCATCAGCAAAATAAAACACAAAACAAAACAAACAACTCACAAACAAACAAACCTCAAAAAACCCAACCACTATCCCACTAGAGCATGTCCTGAAAATGCCTCCTCTACACATTTTTTTAATACCTCCAGGGATGGTGACTTCACTACCTCCCTGAGCAGCCTTGCTCCAGCACCTGACTACTCTTTCAATACAGAAATTCTTCCTAATATCTAATCAAAACCTCCTCTGGTGCAACTTCAGGCCATTTCCTCTAGTCCTGTTTTTCCTTGAGAGAAGAGGCTGGACCCACCTCACTACAGCCTCCTTTCAGGCAGTTGCAGAGAGTTAAAACGTCTCCCCTCTACTTCCAAACTAAACAAGCTCTGTTCCCTCAGTCTCTCTTCACAGGACTTGTTCTTCAGACCTTTCACCAGCTTAGTTGCCCTTCTCTGAACTCGCTCCAGCAACTCAATGTCTTTCTTGTGGTGAGGGGCCCAGAAATGAGCACAGTACTCGAGATGTGGCCTCACCAGTGCTGAATACAGGAGCATCATCACTCAATTCCCTCCAACCTTCATTATCTCTGAGCGCTCCTTACCTACTCTTTCTTTCTTTTTTAATTCTTAATTTGCAGCCTTGTCTTCTGAATACTTCTAACCTCACGCATCAGATGCTTGGTTACTTCTCCCAGTACAGTACTTCCACATCCCTCCAGTTTACAAAACTGTAAATAATCACCTGTGTAATCCCACAGAAGTTGAATTTCACCCTGTAGCTATTTAAAAAAAAAAAAAAAAGGCTTCTCTGAGTCCTTCCCAGTAACAACTGGTTTCAAGACAGAAAAACTACACTGATGAAGAAAAGATGTGATGAGAACAGGTGTTAACCCACTATATTTCTATCCAAAGCAGAAAGTTTGACCAGCAGTGATAAGGTGAGCAGTTCTAAAGGAGAAACAGTAATTCAGCAGCAAAAAAATCCTCTCACAAGTTGAATAAAACTGGAGAACAAAACAAGGGAGAAACACATAAGTACTTATCTACTGGAAGGCTGAGGCAAGGCATTTCAGATTTTTGTATTTGGAAATAAACTGAAGAGAATCATTTACATTATGTTTATCTAGCTAATTAACTTATGGTAAAAAATAACAATTACTTAGCACTGTTCAATCATTACATTACTTGTCAGAGCAGGGGAGCAAAGAAACTAAAAATATGAGAAACTTAGAATTTGTGCACGCAACCAACAACTTATAATCAGTGGCAGCCAAGGAAACACAAAGATCTCCTCCAGAAAGTAAGCAGTCCTGAAGGGCAAAGGGAATACTGTTTAATTTCATTCATTTGAATATTCACAGGCCTCCTAATTATCTTGATACCTAGAAAAATCTGAAAGTTTTTCATGGCACTTCTTCCTATTCTCACTGAAAAATTCAGAAAGAAATAGTAATCAGAAGCACTCTAAGGAATGTCACGTAAGAAAAAAGAAATCTAACATTGTTGTCCATTTGAGAGATCCCTCGCTGAATTGACAAAATTGACAAAAAAAAAAAAAAATTGAAAAAAAAAAACCTGCTTGACAACAAATCAGCAAAAAAGAAGCCATGGTTTAGTCCTCTTTTATTACAGATATCCTTTGATGAACAAACCATGATGCTGCTTCTGTCACCACTTAAAAGGCTAAGGTAAGCAAAGAGATTTTCCTTCTTGCAGCACTGTGTAGTTCATTTTCCCAGTAGAAGATAAGTATTTGTAGTATGTTCTCTCCTTGTCTTCTTTCTACATCTTGTTCAAATTTCCCCGCTTTACTCTCTCTTTCTTCCCCACCAATATTACTACCATGTGTACAACTTTCCCACACAAGGGTGCTTTTTTTTTTTTTTTTTTCCCCTCCA
>WTSP01024747.1:63378-110394 GCA_025331215.1 Actenoides lindsayi | reverse complement strand
AAAATATTAAACAGCACTGGTCCCAGTACAGACCCCTGAGGGACACCACTTGTCACTGATCTCCATCTGGACATTGAGCCATTGACTGCTACCCTCTGGATATAACCATCCAAACAATTTATTATCCATCAAACAGTCCACCCATCAAATCCATCTCTCTCCAGTTTAGAGAGAAGGATGCTGTGGGGGACCATGTCAAAGGCTGTACAGAAGTCAAAATAGACAACATTCATGGCTCTTCCCTTGTTCACTGATGTAGTCATTCTATTATAGAAGGCCACTGGAGTGGTCAAGCAGGACTTGCCCGTGGTAAAACCATGCTGGTTGTCTCATACAACCTCCTTGTCCTCCATGTGCCTTAGCATAGCTTCTACAGGAGAATCTGTGCCATGATCTTCCCAGGCACAGAGGTGAGGCTGACAGGTCAGTAGTTTCTCAGAGTCCTCCTTTCTACCCTTTTTAAACATGGGTAAAATGCTTCCCTTGTTCCAGTCACCAGGGACTTCAACTGACTGTCATGACTCTCCGAATGCCATGGAGAGTGGCTTGGCAACTACATCAGCCAATTTCCTCAGAACTCTGGGATGGATCTCATCATGTCTCCAAGAGTCTCCTGGATTGCCTACAGCTTGCCGTACTACTTTTCCAGCAGATGTCAGGGTGGTTGAAGTCCCCCAGCAGGGTGAGAGCCTGCAAATACAATGTCTCCTGTAGCTAGAATAAGAAGGTTTGTCAGTAGGCTCTCCTTGATCAGGTGGCCTGTAGTAGACACCAACCACAAGATTCCCTTTGTTGCCTCAGTCTCCAATTCTTACCCATAAGCTCTCAACTGCTCTTAGCTATTCTTCAGGGACAGCTCTTCACAGTCTACCCATTTCTTGACAGAGGGCAACATCCCCACCCTCCTCCTTCACCTCTCCCTTCTGAACAGCCTGTAGCCACCAATAGTTGCACTCCAGTTATTGGATTTGTCACACCAAGTTTCAGTAATGACAAGCAGGTCATAGCTTTCTAGCAGCACAGTGGCTTCCAGCTTCTCTTGTTTATTGCCCATACTGCATGCATTGGTGTACAGGCACCTCAGCTGGACTGCTGGCCATGTTACCTCCTTAAAGGAAATCTCTAATTCCTCTGAGGTATTTCACTGATGCTTCCCTGTTGTCTTCTATTACCTCAGAAGCCCCTGTCTCATCTCTGTAATACTTCCAAGTGTGATGCAGTGTCCCCAGCACATCTCAGAGCAACAGCCTAAGGACCCCCACTAGCACCGCATCCCTCTAATCATGGCTTGTCACCCCACAGCTTGTCATAGGCAAGCCTGATATTATCCCCCTCCCCCTGCAGGTCTAGTTTAAAGCCCTGTCAATGAGCCCCACAATCTCCCGAGCAAAGATCCTCTTACCCCTTTGCAAAATGCAAATTCCATCTCATGCCAGCAAGCCTAGTGCTGTGTATGCCATCCCATTATCAATAAAAACCAAAATTGTGGTGGTGACACCAGCCATGGAGCCACACATTGATAGACTGGATCCACCTGCTTCTTCCAATGTCCCTGCCTTCAACTAGAATTAAAAAATAACCTGTGCCTCACATTCCCTCACCAACAATCCCAAGGCCCTAAAGTTTCTTTTGATCA
Organism: Actenoides lindsayi; assembly: GCA_025331215.1. Taxonomy (NCBI): domain Eukaryota; kingdom Metazoa; phylum Chordata; class Aves; order Coraciiformes; family Alcedinidae; genus Actenoides; species Actenoides lindsayi. The sequence goes on along the minus strand of WTSP01024747.1, from coordinate 108,758 downwards.
CTCTTGGACTACAGGTTGCAGCTTCATCTCCACCTCCATAGGAGATCAGTAACAGGCAATACTCTGAGGGCTGTACCAAACTAGAAAGTTTCATATTGATGTCCTTATCCCTTAACATTGCATTTATGTTTCTATGGCACAAAACATCCATGAAGGTTGAGCACAATACAATTAATCTTTGAACCGTGGGGCTCATGTTGAGCATACCCTCAGTTCATGCATTAAATCTGAGGGCCAGTAGTGTGTTTAGACCAGTCTCATGTAAAGATAACATTCTAGCCTCAGCCCAGCTTGTTCGCACAGGAAAGATTAGAGTCTGTTACTTGTCAGATCACAGGAACTTCTTCCCATGTATCTGGAAGAGAGGTATTCCAGGGCATTTGCTTCTTATTGCCTGGTTTTAGTGAAAAATTTAATCCCATTAAGCACACAACTTGAATTATCCTGGCAGTCAGATTTTTACACCCAAGACACTGTCTTGGTACCAAACAAGTTCAGAGTCACTCAGGTCTTCCTCTGGCAGCACTGTGAACTGTAGCACACAACCATTGCTGGTGTGGCAAGGTATGAGTCACTACAAGCAGAGTTGATCTCTAGACCCAAAACAGCCAAAGCAGACAACCCCAGGTAGCTCAGCTGAGACCCAACAACATGACAAGACTTACCTTACAACCACACAATCCTTAATGGTTGGTCTTGATGATCTTAAAGGTCTTTTCCAACCTTGGATCATCAAATCCAGCCATTGATACTTGATGCTGAGGCTCATTTAAGAGCACACATGGGGGACATGCACAGGTACTGCATGAGCACTAGGAGTAGTTATGAATAGCCTCTGTTCTCCACAACTTCATGCTCTCTCAGGTTAGGTAAAGGCTTAAACATAGATTACAGTTAAATAATTAAATATATACATGCAGATTTCTGAGGAACAAGTTGGAGCACCACTTCACTGCAACCTTTTGCACAGCAAGTGTAGGAGAATGGGAGGCAAACACAATGCACTCTAAATTGATTTAGGCTTACAATTCTGTAAGGTATGCTCTGAGGTCAGCCACATGCATGAAACAAGTGTCTCCAGGTTCACAGAACAGCCTTAACTGACAGAAATGATTCTTTTCAGATATTTGCATTAGCCTTCTAAGTCAGCACACCTCAGACCTGAAACAAGGACTGGCCTTTATCTGGAAGGCTGACCATCCCAACCCACTTCAGAAATAAGAACAAAGCCAGTATGTTTGGAAAGCATTTTCAAACTTTATTTACAACTGTCACAGTGACAAAAATGTAGTTTGAAAAAAATGCTAGCTTCTCCCTGAGGCTCAAAAAAGAATTACAGAAATATAGAATGTATATCATACAACAGGAGGAGTTTTACTGGAGTGCTTTGTTCCTTAGATACGTTCAACAAATAGAAATATACACAATACTTCCAAAAAAAGGATGCAGACAGAAATATGCAAAGTCTTTAGGGCAGACAGCAGGTCTGAAGTCCAAGGATTGCCATCTCCTTGCTGCCCACGTGGTAATATCTTTGATATACAGCTTTGACTTGATGGTACAGACAGTAGAGACCAATAGAGAGTAACACTTAGAAGTAAGATGACTGGCTGGTATGCAGGTGTACAAGCTCATTCCAGTAAGACAGCAAGACTAGAACAAGTGTAACAGATACAACAGCTGAATCCATCGCTAGGGAAAATGGTATCACCACATCATGACCATTCAGTGATCAATTATCCACCAAAACAGGCAGGAAGCATGTATAAATGGGTCTGTGTTGCTGGACCAGAGACCAGCTGCAGTGTAAGAACACTGAATTTCTCCTGCTTTGTGCTAACTCATCTCCAAACTCCTATCTGTCTGAAACAGTTACGCAGAGCTGATAAATTATTGCCATTATGTTTAAACACAAGCAAGACAAGACTAAAACAATCCTGCCAATATGTTAAAAGCAGTTCCCAACCCCCGCCAGCGTTTAACTACTCATGAGGTATTAAAAATACAAATACACACATGTCCAAATAGATTTTAAAAATGGAACCAGTTATAAGCAAAGGGGGGTGGCATTGGGATTATTATGAAAGTTCAGTTAAGGCCTTGACATTTCTTTCTCTTCCATGACCCCAGATTTGGTTTAGGTGGTAACTGTTCTCATCCTATCTCAAGACCGACTGGCTCAAGCTGGTCCCCAAAGCTGCGAGATCATTGCTTTCCAGGAAAGCAGTGGGTTACCTTGTCTGGCAGCAGACTGGCCTCCTCCCCAAATGGAGACAGATAACTACTTGAAGCTGGATATGGGGAAGAAAACACAACCACGGACTTCACAAGCCAGTCTGCACCTCACTAAACACCCAGGAACATTTCACCCTTGCTATGACACAGAAACATATCTTGTTTCAGGACACCCAGGCTAATCCTCTCCCAACAGACCCTTCCTGCAAACACCCCTTTCCCACTGCAATCCACAATAGATCTGGTGCTTCATCTTCAGATTACCTCCAGGTCTGGCAGCACCACGCATATCTCCACCAGCCTGTGTTGCACTGAGGCCACCCTGCAGTGCAAAGCTGGAGAAGATCCCCCACAACCCATCCCTCTCAAGCCCATGTGACCAGCAAGTTGGAGACATGAAACTCTACAGCCTCAAGGACACCAAGGTAAGGAGGCATAACCTTACCCTCTGGCTTTGGGTGCTGTACAAGACAAGACCAACAGCAGCCTCAGCAAACAGGAGAGAAAAATCCAAGGTGTTCAAACCTACATAAACTCTCGCTGCAGACAGAAGCGTCTTGATATCTGATGCACATTACCTCAAGCTAACCACCTGCAAGATAAACTAGGGCCTCACAGTAGAGATGACAAGCAGCAGCCTAACATTATCCTGCAAATACAGCTGTTCAGCATTGACAAGTCTAAAGGCAAACAGAGGGGGAGAAAACAGCTTTGGGAAAAGTGGCTGGAAAACAGGCTCAACAGCAAGAGCAAGAAACCCAACTACTCCTATGGACACTCACGTTACCCTAGGAGGTGCCAAACTGGGGAGAGCTACAGGCCCCTTGTCAGTAGAGCATTTAGCCATGCTTCGCTACGGACACCCTTCCACCCCCTGACACACAAAATGGAAGCTGTAAGAAAGGCAAATCTGAGAGATTACAGCTCTGTTCTCACTCTTAGCTGGAGGCAGCTCCTGGCTAAATGCTGCTACCTCCAACCTTCCTCCCCTCCCCTGAGCTCCCCCCTCCAGCAGTCCTCGTGTGGTCACCCTCTGCCATATTCTTGGAATTTCACTGCTGCCTCCACCTCGGAAAAATACAGATTATGATCTCGAGAACAGCAAACATTTCTCTGTGTTACTTCCTTCCTCAGGAGGTCTGGTGACACCGAGGGCTTCAGTTCTCAATACAGAGAATACAAAAAAACTAAGATCTCGCAGGTGCAAAATTGAACTTGTCTTTTTTTTAAAAAGACTTTCAAAAGAAGTGTGGCTCTTCCTTCAGAAGGGTGCGGTCCCTTGCCTTTCCTCAGATGCCATTTATTGCTCCTTGTTGTCCTTCTTTGCATCTTCACAGTTTTCTTCCTCCTCTTCCTCCTCCTCATCCTCTTGCACGAGGAACTCTTCAGGTGGCCATCTCAGCTCACCGCTCTCCACATCACCCTCCGTCGGCTCCACCACGATCGAGGGCAGACGGTCCTTCAGCTTACAGTAACGGTCAAAGTCTGAGGGATCAGGGAAGATCTGAAAGAGCCAAGAAACAGTCTATGAGAGGGGCTGCATTCAAGCAGTCTTGGCCAAAACCCAACTCAAGACACTTGGGTCTCCAGAGCAGACTAGTCTGGACACAGAATAAAAAAATCACTGACTTTCCAACTTGTAAACTTCTCTAATCTCCACATATTAGAAATGAGCACTGCCCAAGAGGCTTCCAAAGCACAGACTTGCTTGGATAGCACCCAAATAAGCATCTTCCCTTTTGGATATTTATGCAAACACCTCATCTCCCACCACCACCACTTTTGCATTTATGCTCATCAGTGTGTACACAGAGCTATCTCAAGTAGAGAATCTGAGATCTCATTTCCTGCTGCTGGTCAAGCTGCACATGAGAACAGGCTTGTGCTCCAGGCTCTGCTGCTAGAAGGGAAGAGGCACATGGCAACCCAGTGCTAGAGCAGTTCAGACTCTTGCATCAAAGGCCTGCATCTGTTATTTCTCCAGGGCCATGATACCAGACTGAAAGAGAAGTTCAGCTCCATTTTAGGGATAATTTTTGGCAGTGTTCTGCATGCTACAGCTATCACACATCAGCAGTGGAACATAGGAGGACACTCATTTTATGGAAGGGATGGAGACTAGACCATATTTCTTTGGGCAGGAGGTACCTTGTGGTATACCCAGCAATTATGCACCATATTTCATATATAAAGACCTCCTTATCTCCAATCCCACCAAAGTTCACAGAGCAGTACCTTCCCTTTCCTCCCACCCATAGCTTGCCAAGTGGAGGCACAAGCTCATGCACTGCAGCAGCATCAAGAGCTCTACTTGCTGGCAGTGCCACTGGGATGCATACTTTGATCCTACTAGGAACACAGGCAAAAACAGGTATGAGAAAAAACTACCACTGTAGTGCAGTCTTAGCAGGAGCTTTGCAAGACTAAATTGCAAGGCGAACAGCGAAGTTGGTGTTACTTGCAGGGATGCATGACTAGGGGAACAGCTTCAAACCCCAGCTCATCCAGGGGAGTGCTGCTGGGTGGCAAGAACCAGTTGCCACATCAAATCCCCTGCTTGGTAACCAGAAGCTTGAACAATTACCCCCTGTCTATTCCAAACATTTTATCAGAGCACCCATTTCATACTACCACTGCATTTCAACACCCCAAAGAAACTTATGACAAAACGCATTTTCCCCACAAGGTTGTAGAGGGGATGAGATGTCAGGCACTGTACTTTTCTGCAGTCACATTCAAGTGAGCCATAAGAGCATCCTTGCAGGAAACAGCACTGCCAGCCTCAGACGGGCACACTGCTTGTGGGTGTCTCAGTTTGACAGTATGATCAGATCCGCTCTGATCTTTGTGGTGGTTCCAGTTAAAAGCAGGTTCCCCATCCAGAAGCCCTGCATGTTAATCATGAAGCATCATTCTCTTCATGCCAATCATGCAGATACCCACCGCCTCAGGAAACCCTGGCCCAAACACTAACATGGAACAACATCCTACCAATTCGTTCTTCAGTCTATCAACTAACTGCACCATTACCTCTTAGTAATGGGGCATACAAGAAAGATGGGGAAAGTCTTTTTAGCAGGGACTCTTGCAACAGGACAAGGGGTAGTGGTTTTAAACTAAAAGCACATAGATTTAGACTAGATACAAGGAAGACATTTTTTGCAGTAAGGGTGGTGAAAGAGTGGCACAGGTTGCCCAGGGAGGTAGTAGATGCCCCATCCCGGGAAACATTCCAAGTCATGTTGGTCAGGTTTCTGAGCAACCTGATCTAGGTAAAGATGTCCCTGCTTACTGCAGGGGGGCGTTGCACTAGATGACCTTTACACATCCCAACCCAAAGCATTCTATGATTTCTCCCTCGCATCCAAAGCTTTGTGGCAACCAGGTTACCAACCTGAGAATGTCATCAGGTTGCGAGTTAATGCAAACTCAGGCGAGGTAACTGAAGGTAATGCACAACATGGGCTGTTTGCTCCCATCCATCTGTTCCTGGGGCCAGTGGTGCAGGAGCCCAGCTCCCACTACTGCACCCACCATCCGTGTGCTTTACACGTACAAGACAGTGAGTGAGGTCTATGAATGTTGAAGTGAGCCTATCCTTTTCTTCAATTGGCCTCTAGCTAAGGTGCCTTGATTTCTCCCGCTGCTTAGGCATGGAGTTACTTTCCTTGTAGAAGCTGCTGTAGCATTTCGAAGATGAAGTGGTGGTCTGAAATCAGTGAAGATGTGTAGTCCCGCTCCAGAACATTTCTGGTGAAAATACAGCACTCATTAGGGAAACTGCAAACAAATTGAACTTGTCTACTACTTCCATGTGCTGCACATGAACAGGTTTTTCAGGGTTATGTCAGAACTAAGCTGCTCACTTTGTTTCCTGATGCATCATGCTATTTTGGGGCTAGACCATAAGGGTGGGGCTTGCTGCCTGAGGGTCTGCCGTGTGTCAGCCTGGAGCAATGCTGGCAGGAGAGCAATGGTGGGAAGAGGGTTCTTTCCGGCTCCTTGGCTCCAGCTGTTGCAGGCAAACTGGAACTTACATCAACAAATAAAAATGGGCTTGCTGCTCAGTGGGTGACCCTGAGTCATCCCAAGAACTCAATGGGTGGCATAAGGTCCTTTTCTTTTTGCACACAGAGCAATGTTTCTTCTTCTGGCTTTCATTTAAATTTGAGGCATTTGTCCTCCTCAAAGCTTTGCCCTGTAGTTGTAACTGATGAGACAGCAAGCTGTACACCTCTGGCGTGCTTAGTTCAGCTTGCATTCACTCTCCCAAACATTTCATTTGTTGTTTTTTTGGTTTGTATCCACTTCTGTTCAGCTTCATCAAAGCACATGATCACTTGAAACACACTGTTCAGGTGAACTTTGGCATCTGGCTTTGTCTGCGTTTGGGTGCAGCTAAGCAAAATTGTTGCTCTGCAGGAGTGTAAAGATAATTCATTATTGGTGCTGCACATGGGGAGCCACCACCCCCTTGGATACAGGTCCCCTTAGTTCAAGTCCCAGTTCTGCTCTGTAACCACACTGTAACCTTGTCACTGCAAGCAACAGGAGAACCAGCACTGTCTTCCAGTTGCCAGGTGAGCTGTCTCCTTCCCATTTTATTTTCTCTACAAAGTTCCCAGCAGCTGAGAACATGGACTTTCATCCCTGTGGTGTTGATCTGCTTTGAGATGCCTTGGAGCAGAATCAAAACCAAAGCAAAATCCCTCAAATGCTAGCCTAGTCAGCCGGAACAAAACAAGGGATGTGAAGAGCAACGGCCTGTAAAGCACATGCTCTGAGCCCCCAAAAAGCAATCCTGGGCATGAAGCATCTCTGTATAAAAAAGAGCAATTACAATCCCTCAGTTTTTATGCGAGGAGAAAAGCTCTGGGCATTTTGTCATTTAAATGATGTTCTTTTGCTTATGTTTGGACAGAAAGGGAACAGTTTTAGGAAAACAGAGAGCTGGACCTCAACCTGAGAGTAGCACCGCAGAATTTAGTTAGCACCTGTCTGAAGCCCCCAGGGTCAGTGGCATCTGTGTAAATGCATCTGTGCTTCCTGGTGCAAAGACAGATTAAAGGATGGTGGTGAGCGGGTACCACTGTGACCCATTTAGGGTTCCTTAGCCCAGGTATGCTTGGGCAGGAGTGAAGTTTGCCAGGGGTCCCTGCAGCAGGCGGGCTGTATGTGAAGGTGTGGGGCACCCTGAGAACTGCAGCACTGCCTGGGCCATCCTGGAGACCAGCAGTGTTGATAGTAAAGTGACATTGGCTTTTCAGCCACTTTAGTTAATAAAGGTGTCTCTTTTCTACAGCTTTCATCCACCTTCAGAAAGGGCTGCGCAAGCCCAGTTGGAAAACAGATCCACTGAAGTAAGCTCAAATGGGTCACAACAAAAATGAAAGCTTGTGAGTGTTGTTTTTAGGAGGCGGAGGGAAAAGATTTCAGGTCCAATACCTAAGGAGGAACCGAGTGCAGAGAAAGCTGCTTCATGCGGGAGATGCCTAGGAATGGTGGTAGTGCCGTCTGTGAACATGGTGATGAGGAAGAGCTGGAGAAAATGAGAACTGTTTCAAAGTGAGGAAGAACATCATAGGTGACTGCTAGCTAGGGTCAGAAAGGGGAGAACGTTGGGGGTGTGGTTTTAAGGTGTGATAGTGGGGAGCTGTGCTGCCAAAGGCCCTTCATGGCTCCATGGTTTCATTCCTGAAGGGCTGGACATGCAGGCATAGACACACCTCAGGGCACCCGTCACCCTCCACAGCTCCTTGCCTTTGCTTGGTTCAAGTTCACCTGGAGGAAAGACCAAGTGAGACTCAGCTTTGTCATGCTGTGCCAACAGCCACTGCATGAGCTAAAAGCCGTGGGTAGCTGCTTCTAATACCCTGGTGCAGTCTGAGTGCCAGAACTGGAGACAAACCAGTTTCAGAGCCTGAAAATCTCTTCAAGCACAATGAGCCATAACCCTTCCTAGTGAAACACTATGAACAGAAACTACTTTGGTGGGGCTGAGACATGAATAAATCCACTGTTGATTCTCTGGTACCACTCCAGCAGATATGGGTCATTACTACCTGGGGCTTGTGGGGAACCCTGGGGAGATCAACTCTTCTTCACAGTGTAGGAGAGAGTATCAGCCTTTATCCTCTGGTCCCACTTTCCCTTTCATGACTCTAAAAGGGGAAGGAGTGAGCTTAAGGCCAGAGAAGTTTTTTTGTTGTTATAGTTTCAATCCAGACTTTATCCTGTCAATTAAGAGGGTTTTTTTCCCCTGGCCCACATTATCAGACCTGAGAGAGATGTTTTGTGCTTTTTCCATGTTAAAATGAAAAAACCCCAGCCCTGTTCTTGGGGTCAGAGACCTGTACTTTGCCCACCAAAGACAGCAAATGTCAGGCAAGACGAGGAAGAAGACAGCAGTGACTGGTGGGCCCAGCAAGTAGAGTCTGAAGGGGTGAACCTCTGCCCATTGCAACATGCAGTGTTCACAGCTAAGGCATAACAAAGTCATACATGATATTTTGAGAGCCCTGATGGGTGGGAAGGTGGAGGGAAGCCGCAAAGGAAACATGCATTTGAGCACTTGTTCACTGCCAGAGCTGTAACCACACAGGGTTACCGTAGCAGCGACCATCAGCTTCATCTGATAAAAATAAGCAAGGAAGTCAAGTGTACGAGAGGGAGAGGATGTCAGAAGCCAAGCATGAAAATGTCACAGCAGCTTTGCTTTTATTTTCAGTACTTTCTTCTTCTGCACTCAGCTGGCTCAGGAGCCCAGATATTTCCTGCTCCATCAGTCCCAGAGCGTATCCTGCCACTAAGCACCTCTCTCCCAAACATTCCTCGCGCCCAAGTGCCTTTGTGGTTGCACACTGGTGTGCATGATGCCCTGCCGTACGTGCTGGGAACCACACGCACACAGCTTACGGCTCTGCTGTGAGCTGCAGAGTTGGAGCAGCAGCCAGTGCCTCAGTGAGGCAGCTCCCCAGCTCCTCTGGGGTTGCATCAGCTGCTGCCTTTGGCTCTGGCCTGCATAGGTAGGGATCAATACAAGGGAAAACACGGGAATAAAATCCCAGGGTGGTCACTGTCACGTAACAGCCCGCTCCTGCTGTGCTCTATGCTGGGAGCAGCTCAGCTGGGGCGAGGAGACGGCCCAAGACTGTAGCCTTCTCCAGCTCTGGCAGGGGAGGAGAAAAGGGTGGCTGTATTACAGAGGTTTTAAACTGTTCCCCACAGGTTGTCTGCATTCAGAAGCATGAGCCAGGCAGGTTACAATCAGCTCAACAAATATTTGTCGAGCACAAGCCTCCCTGAGTGTTGTTTGACAACTCTTTCCCGCTGCAGTTGTTGCCAGCACTGTGGCTGTCAAGTCTGCTTTGGATGCTGCCTGCGGGGGTGAGAACCGACCCCTGCTTCAACCAGAGCTGCAACGGGATTTCCCCCGGTTAAAACAGCACCTGTTTGGTGGCCGGGGTGGCAACACCCCTGGGTCCCACAGGGTGGAGGTGAGCTGGCTGAAATGGGGTGTTGGGCAAACTGCAGAGGTGGAGCTTCTTGCCAGGCACCCTTGGGTGGGGAAACCCTTTCCAGTGTGCCAAGAGGGCCGTGCATGTGCGTGCATTAGAGATCTGCCTCTGAGCCCCACTGCCCTTCCCTGCCCTGGTGCCCACAGCTTGCTTTACCCTCTGCACTGTTTTTTAAGTAATTTGCACGTTCTGACATTGAATTGGTGGGTTTAACCTGGGAATGCTCCAGATGATGGGATTTGGGATACCCTTGCAAGAGGGGGAGGCAGAAGGTGCTTTAAAGTAGAGGCTGGTGTGTGAACTTGCTCTGACCATGGGACCAAAGGGAAGCTTTGCAGGGGCTCTTCAGTCTCCGCCAGTCTCAGCTGATCCATGCTGGTGCTATTATCCCCTGCACCCGAGGACAAAAGGGACTTTGTAGTGTTCAATCTCATGATCTGTCTACCCATGGGACTCTCAGCTGAGCTGAAATGTCATTTGCCAAAATCTGCAGCACTCGGGTGCCAGTTCGTGGCTGGGTCTGCTGTGGGTGTCTGCGTGCAGCGGAGGGGAAAAAGCCTGCAGGTATTCCTATGGGGCAGGCGAGAGCCATGCTGTGTGCCACTGCACACTCCTCCAGTGCTTTTGGATGGTCACTTGGGCTGTCCTGGCCCATTCCAGGGCCCTTCTGACCTGCCCAGCAGGTGCTTACTACAGTTTTTCACAGACCACATCCTGTCCATGAGCTCCTCTCTATGCAGCATCCTTTTCTAGTAGCAGTAGAAGCAGCAGCTTCTCATAGTAGCCGGTAGCAGCTGGTAGCAGCCCAAGAGATTCTTCAGGGCCACTGCCTATCTCTGCCTTGCTTGAGCTGAGAAGCTAAACTTTTGTAACTATTACTGACCTCTGTAAAATATGATTCACCATAGTTTGGATAAGTATAATATTTAACTTAAGTGAGTATTCGGTGCTTTACAGGAACATGCCATCAGTAACTTTCCATACCTTTCGTTTCCAACAAACCTTAGATATTTGTCTACAGGGGAGTTTCCTGGTGCAATGAAACAACAGTCAGTTTTCAGGAAACCTGATCAGAAGAAATCTCCATAGCCCCTGCTGCCGGGAGAGATGTTTTATTTGTCTGAGTTTCACTCAGTGAGCCAGCAAAAAGCTCTCAGTTTCAGAACTTGTGATGCCACCTCCCCACCTGACACTGGGCTACTTATTGTATGTGCCACCATTGTAATTAAAACTTGTGTGTCTAGCCTGAGACAGTTGTTTAGTCTCCTTCTGTACTCCACAGAAGGAGGTAAACACCTCCAGAAGGTGATTCATTTTAACAGCCTATCTGGAAAGAATGACTTCTTGGAGGTTCTCAGTCCCTCACTATTGAGAAGATGTAGATAACCACGTAGTTTGCATGCCCAATCTCAGGTGGCTGAAGCTAGACAAGCTGAATCTCTCTCCTACTTTCCTCTGTGCTTTTGCCTTGTTAAATTTGCCCCTTCATATGTCAATGCCTCCATTTCTATAGCATAAAAAGTTCTATACATCCATTTCCAGACATTCTGCGTGCACCCAGTGGGCTGAGTTCGCTGTAAAATTGACATTCCTCAGTTGCCACAAAAACCCCTCAACAATCCCAGGAAATGGCACAACGAGGTGAAAAAACAACAATGGGGAATGGGAAGTGTGAGGAAAATGTGGCAAGAGTGTGCAATGAAGACTGTGGAGGTGAAAAGAGAAGCTGCAGGGGCAAAGGACATGCAGCTTGTGCCACCTGCATGCTGCTTGCCCTGGCTTAACTTGAGGGAGGAAGGGAGGGAGGAAGGCAGAACTGGCCTCTGCCTCCTAGACAGGTCCAGTCCAGGGACACGTTCATTCCCACTCAAAACTGCCCAGCCCACAGATATCCCAACTTTGATTGTGCTAAAAATCAGGCGTGTGCTAGAGATGCTACTTGACAAAGGCAAGAGCTTTCTAAGTGTGGCTGCATAGCACAGGGCTCCCTTTAGCCTGGAAAATGTGGTTTAAATAGCACCAATTTCCCTTGGGGGGAAATTAGTTTAAAGTGTAAGAAAATAGAGTTTGTGAACTCATTTTCTGAACTACCTGGAAAAAAAAAATAGGTAGAGAGGTTCACAAACCCTTGAACTTCATGAGGCTCTTCCTAGCTGAGCTGAGGAAAGCAGTTAGATTGAGAAAGTTAAATACATTCCCCATCTTTTTTTCCTCAGCCCAGATGTAAGGCCTGATCCTTTTTGCTCCCTCACTTCCACTTGTGTGGTTTTCCTCCCAGAGAGACCTCAGACTGTAGGCAGGTCTTGCACAGTCCTGCTATCTTTCTGTGTGCATCAGAGCTTTGCCAATAGCGAATGGCAGTCAATCACAATCTGCTTACCAGGAACCACCTGAATTATTCAGGAAAAGTTGTTCTTTCCACACTTATTTTTCATATTAAAATGATGTGGACTTAAGTATTTCTCTTAAGCATTTTTCCCACATGTGCCAGTCTAAGTACTGTCAGCAGTGGCTCACCCATGCAGGCTGGGTGGATAGATTTCAAGGGCATTCTGGTATTTCAACCTCCTCTGCTAGGGTCTTGCAACTAGGCTGTCCCACCAGAGAATAAAATAAGGGGACCACCAGCCTGCTGGAAGAAATAGCAGCTTCCACTGTACTCTCACAAAGCACAGGCTCCGTAACACCTTTTGAAACATTTCATAGGCTGAACACCCATGAGCAGTAGTAAGTAGCAGGTTGCCATTCACCCTTCATCTGGCTGCAGATGCATCAGTATGTGGCAATGTATGGGTAGTAAAATGCTTTGTGAGCAGAGCAGATGAAAGCCACCATAAAAGCACAGTAGGAGAAGCATCGTTAGCAAGGATGGCATTTTCACTTTGCATTTGTCAATGTCTGCCTAGCCGTAACTAGAAAGAGAAGTGAGAAAATGATGCCTCTAAAGTTTTATGTCATGTCTTGCCTGCTATTTACCATGCTATACAAAGACCCAGTCTGGAGCTACTTCAATGTTCAAGTGCTTAAAATGAAGATGTGTGTAAGGGCTTGTGGGTGCAGGACCTATTTTCCTTACTTGGCTGCCTTGGTCCTCCAGACAAAAACAAGTCTTGGGAAATGACAGTCAAAGCTTTGCCAGTGACCAAAACACAGTGGAGGACTGGCGGGAGGACGGGTTACTGACAGGAGCTGATAACAAGCTGACTTTGCTAATTACAGCTTTTAAAGTCCAAAGTCATTGGAAAAAATGAGTAAAGTCACATTTTGCACACCGATGACAAGAAGAAAGTATGCTGGAACGTCTGAGTCACTGCTCTGAGCACTGCTAACTATACAGAGAGAGAGATTTTATGTGCTGTATTACATATTACAGTTGTGCCGAGGTGCTTGGAGAAGCCTGGTGGCTGTCACTATGCATGTTGTTTACCTGAAGATGTGATGTGATGGGTGAGATGTGATGTGATGGGTGAGATGACCTGGTGGGCTGCAGTTAGAGGGGTGTTTTGTTTTTTTGTTTTGTTTGTTTTGGTTTGTTTGTTTGTTGTTAGTTTTTGTTTGGTTTGTTTGTTTGTTTGTTTTGTGTGTTTTTACATATCCGGCTCAATGCCTGCCCCAGTGCTTGGTCCCTTGGGAGTTCCTTCAACACAGAGGGCCATCTTGCTCTCTGTGAGTGTGCCAGCCCCTTGCTGACAGCGTAAGTGGCACATGGAAACCAACTGCTGGGCCAAACATCCCAGACCAAATTGAGGCGATTGCACAGCTTAGAGCATGGCTGGTCCCAGCTGATGGTGAGGGGCAGTGGACTGTGGAGATCTGCTGTCCTGGTGCATCTGCATGGTGCAAACTAGAGGTACGGCCTCTGTTACAAGGGGATGCTGCTCTGATAGGTCCCAGACTGTACCTGCCAGCCCTGGGTAGGTGTCTCAGATGCCTAAAGGCAATTCAGAAGGCAGTAGGCACCTACACACAAGCTCCCACCTATCTCCTTGGCCATCACGTGGGCTTCCTGGGCAATCCCGGGGCAACAAGCACGTGGGCTCTGCCATAAGCTAAGTTTCCTACAGGGCACATGGACCAGGAGCTGGAGAGCCAGTGTCAGTCTGCACTGAGAGGTGTAAAGATGCCCTTTCACCGAGTAACCTCCTGGGATGCTAGTCCTGAGGCTGTGTGCGGAGTTCAATTCCAAATGCAGTGCCAGCCCCTGTAATTGGGCGTGCTGATAGTACTTTTCCTGGATTACCTTTGCACCCTTGTGACTGAGCTTTCCCAACAAAGCATGCGAGCAATTAAGGAGCTGAGGCCTTATTAAAAAAAACCAACCACACACCAGGGCTTGTGACAGGTAGCTGGTGTCCCCAGCACAATTACCCAATACGCATAAGGCTTTGTTAAAATCCAGCATGGAAAGGGTTAGGAAGTCAGTTGCATAATTCCTTTAATAAGTTGTTTTGTCATAAGCCATATCATAAACAGGCAGGAGCGGGGGTAGGAGGACGGGAAGGAGGAGGAGGAGGATAATGAGGAGGATGGAAAGCTCTTCATAGCCTCCGCAGGCTGAGGAGGCTGTAGGTCGTTTGCTGGGTGGTGACTAATGTTGTAATCTATTTTTTCCCCTTTAAAGTGGTAATGTTTCATCTGCGGTTTGGCCTCTTTATCCTTTTGTTCAAAACATGACTGTTTGCCTCTTTCTTTGCATCCCCCATCTCCTTGAGAGGGGAGGGCTGTGCGAGGCGGCTCCTGAGAGCAAGGATGTGCAGCCCCACATGGTAGGCTAGGGGTGAGCGGAGGTATCCATCTGGGAAGAAAAATGTCAGTTTGTGAGTTTTGGACCCTAGGTTTGTAACTTCTCCAGAAGAGCAGTTGGTGTCTGCATCAAGGACCTCAACTCCTCCTGCTTCACTGCCACAAAATTTCCCCAGCCCACAAGCGGACGTGTCAAGAGAGGCCAGTGTTGCATTGCAACGATGGTTTGGGTTTTTTATAACATAACCTCCCGTGAAAATAACACCTGTTGGATAGACTGGCTTTCTGCTGGCCCAGGCTTCCAAGAAACACAGTGGCAGGGACCTCGTGCCTCCCCAGCTCCCAGGGCAGAGGGCAGCCGATGACCAGCGCCGCTAATTGCTGCAGGGAGCTGAAGAGACAGGCAATTAGTTACTTGTGTGGTGGCCAAGCCCTATCGAACGTGTTAGGTAAACTGGCATCCTAGGGTGTTTAGTTTAGTCCCCTTGGGCCTGGCTTTCCACTGCAGCAGGGCTTTTTTTTAGAGCATTCATATTTTCCATCCTGTGACAGGGATGGTGCCTGCTTATTAGTGTCACCGTCACCTCAAGAGGGAGAGATGTACTTAGGCATGGGTACCAGTGGGAGGGTGGATGTGCCTTGGCTGCTCTCCCACTTTCCAATGAAGTCCTAGAAGAGCAAGGGCAGGGGGAGGGCAGTGTTGCCCGATAGCGATTACACATGGAGGGACATACCCGTGTGTAGGAACATCTTACCTCTTGTGTTTGCACACACATGTGTCCACATATGTGTATGTGCAGCTGTTTGGCTAGCTTGTTGCCAGACAAGGTTTTCCCCACGGCACACAGTGCTGGGAGGGTGTGTGAGCATGTACCTGTGGGGTCACTGGGTCTTTCTCCAGCTCCCCAGGGTGTACAGGAGCAAGGCAGGCCTGATTTCTCTTGTGGAAAAAATATCTAACCAGCTTGAATGACATAAGAAATGAACTGAAATATAGAGCTGAGACACAGTTAAGCACAAAAACAAATAAGAGGACCTCTCTGATAACGGCACCCTGAGGCCTTGGTTGTTTTATGGTGGCAGGTCAGTGCCACGAGACGGGCAAGAAGCGAGGGAAGGGGGCCTCTCTCCCATCTTGTGCCTATTTTTTCCCTTTTGGGAAGACATTGAATTTATGTTTTACATCAGAACACTTTTCTCCCAGCTGCCACCCCAAGCTCTGAGCATTCTACTCTTCTCTTTGAGGGAGTCAAGGAGGGGGTTGAACTGTAAGCCTAGATGCAAAGGTGCAAA
This sequence comes from Actenoides lindsayi, assembly GCA_025331215.1. NCBI lineage: Eukaryota > Metazoa > Chordata > Aves > Coraciiformes > Alcedinidae > Actenoides > Actenoides lindsayi. The sequence goes on along the minus strand of WTSP01024747.1, from coordinate 92,970 downwards.
TTCAGCCTTAGCAATGCAGAGGACACTGAAGGAACCGCAGGTCCTCCTGCTTCTGGAGAGATAATTAATCTCTGGAGGTGGCTGCTGTCTGCTGTTCTGGGGAACCAGTTTAGAAGTCAGGGACTAGAGCATTAAGGACCAGCTGTTAGAGGCAACTGGGGATGCAGAAAGGAACACTTCAGTTTAAAGGAGCATTTGAAGCTTGGGGCTGGAGTGGCTGTGCTTGTGAGAAGGGAATGGAGGGGGGGATCTAATTTTTAAATAAGTGCTGTCCCACCTCTGCCTCGTGCCAGCCACCCTGTAACCCCTGGTAACAGTGTTCTTACCACGATGCAGAAGGAAGAAAAAAAAAAAAAGAATCAAAAGAGAACAGGAACATTCTTGAGATTCTTTCCGATGGAAAAAATGTCTCCACTTATCACTCAGTGTCAACAGCGGCAGACACCTGTGTTTAAGCACCCAATGACTAGTGGCAAGCCAAAAGATAACCTAAAGCCTCTGCTTCCACCTCCTCACACACACACAAGTGGGACTATGGACTTGGACACCTATCCATCAGCCCAGCGGGACTGGAGACAGTGTCTAAAAACCATGTGAAGGTGAGCTCAGAGGTGGCAAAGCTGGCAGCATCTGGTGGCCAGGAAATGCCTGCAGCCTGGCTGCTGGCATGAGGCATTATCAGGCATTCCTTAATTAGACTGTCACCTACTTATCTCTTCCTCCTCCCTGTCCTCCCTCAAACTCTTGCTTCACTGAGTACAGGGCTAAGCCGTGGTGCTCACTGTTTCCTGGACTGTTTTCCCGGCTGCCTGGCCTGTGGAAAGCTCAGGAAGGAGGATGAAGGATGTGGCACAATGTGGTGGGTAAGCACTGGGAAACCTAGCACAGACTTCTCCCATTTTAGGGATGAATGAAGTCTATAGTCTGGGGTGAAGCGGTGCTCTGTGAGTGGCAGGGTTATCTGTTCTCGTGGTGCCACAACATGGCACCTCATGCTGGCACACCTGAGCTACATGCTACCCATCTTCTTCTGCCAGGAATGCCGGGCACTTCATGTACTTCCTTGCATGGGGATTTCTTGGTCAACCCATCAAAGCTCCTGCTGTTCCCAGTGCCCTGTCCATCACTCTCACTGCTAACCAGTACCCATGAAGTAGAGGTGAGGCCCTAAATAGATAATCCCTCATTCCCCTCCTCTTCTCCCAAGCTTTTGTCCATGAAAAATACCAAAGTTTTGGGGAAGAGGGCCTCCAAATGTTGCAGCAGCCTTATGTTTTCCAGAGCCTATGCAATGTTACTGTGTTGGTACAGAGCCACTACCACATGATGGTATGCTGGTAGGGGAACACCTACTTCCCATCCCTCAGTCCTCACCCATTTCCTGCATGGTCTTAAGCAAGCTGTTTATCTTCTACATTAATATCTTAATTAATGTTTAATTTCAGCTTGATTCCTACATGTGAAGAACGGAAATAATAATAATAATAATAATAATAATAATAATAATAATAATAATAAAGCCCATTCATAGTGTATGCAGAAATAGCCTGCACATGAACACATAGAGGTGGCCAATGATTAGTGAACATAGAATCATAAAATGGTTTGGGTTGGATGGAATCTTTAAAGGTCATTCAGTCCAACCCCCTCTGCAATGAATATCCATCACCATGTATCCATCATGTTTGCTTCATTATTTCAATTGCTGTTGGTTTTCTTTTGGCTTGGTTAGTGATAATGCAACTGAGATGTCTTTTAAACGAAAGAAAAATCTCTCTTGCAGTTAATAGGAGCTAATTTATCATGCTAGGAAGATTCATCTTGGTTAAGGTCCATGCATCCCACAGCATCTAAGCCACTAGGATGGAAACATTGTCTCACACCTGTCTCCGAGACCTGGTTCAGCCTGGCTGATCCTTGTTACCTGAAGTGCTTGGATTTGGTGTGTAGTCACTCTCAACATCACTTGCAGCACCACAGATGCTCCAGAGGGGAATGTATAAATTCAGTAAGTTGAAATGTTCTCTAAAGGTAGAGGTCCTTCGCCAGTGCAGGTTTGTTAAAAATTGGACTCCTCTGGTTCAGCCCTACCACACATATGAAGGAGGAGTCCCATATTTTTTTCCTAATAGAGTTGAAAACAGTGAGAATTTTAGCTAGCATTGCTGTATCATTTAGAGAAGTGATTTTTTTTCTCAGCTACCCAACGTTTTTCCCCAAGTGAATCCACTAAGCAGCGTCCTCTAAGCGCAGCATAATTCAGCATCATTTGGTGCCTGTAATGCTACAATTACTCTTCAAGGCTCATTTGCTTCAAGGTCTTCAGGCTGTAAAGTTATGGGAGTGTGGTTAGTTGATTTTCAGGAAGGTCTACTCTCTGGCAGGGGCTGGAGAAGGAAGGAACCAAAAAGAAGTGCATGCAAATTCAGTGACATAGCAGGAACTTTAGAGGCATTTCAACACAGCGATACCCGCAAACAAAGAAATCGTGATTGTTCAGGGGAAATACAGCCTTGCCAACTCCTACGATTTTATCAGGAGTCTCATAATTTCCAGAGTGTCCTTAAAAGCCCAGCTGTGGGAATCATCCCATTGTCAGGGACTCTCAGCTTCCTTTTAAATGAAAAGAAATGTTTCCAGACCCCCAGCTTTTTTTTTACTTTCTTTCTTTTTTTTTTTTTTTTTCCCAGACAAAACCTTGAGAAAGTAAAGTATGCTGAAGGTTCAGAAACAGAAGGAAAAGAAAACCCAGGTCATACTAAAAACAAGCAGAAAACCAACACTAAAATGCATGATTAAAAACCATACTCACTCTGTGGGTTTTTTTATTAAAAGTCAATTCCAGAAACAAACCTATTGCCATTTTTATCTGGATAACTGATTTGCAGACACTTGTGCTTGGCTGTCCCATCCTTGCGCCCTTGCTTCACAAAGGCTCAGGCAGCCTTTGGTGGCTCCAGGATGGGGCAGGAGGAGATTCTGAGGCTCCACCCTTGCTCTGTTTCTTACTCTTCTCCCCATTTTCACTTGTAATGTGTAGTTCTCCAGATCTTGGGGGCATTATCAGACCTAAAAGTGCGTGTGCCCTGGCAAAAATGTTTGTTGCTTTGCTACTGGCCATGTCAACTACTTGTATGTCATCTTTGGACAATACGTGAGTAGGTATTCCCTACTGTTTGGCACAGCAAGGCTTTACAGTATAGTTGATGGTGGCATCCAGCATGGCTTGCTGTCGTGCATCCCTTCCACCTCTCTGTGTGATGGCTTGGCCCAACTGGCATTGTTCTGCTCCCTGAAGGCACTGCTCTCCTTCATGTTTCCATCCAAGTTCCCATCTACAGGGATATCTTGGTACACATGCTGCCTTGTTTCCTGGCCTTAGCTGGCACCTGGCTGCTCACTCAGCTTTCCCTACTGTGATCATCATCCCAACCTCAGGGCCCATGTGGTAGTGGGATCTGCTTCTCTGAGTGTCTGGCACCTGGAACAAGGGTGCATGGGATGTCTGATGGGGGACGTTAGCTTCACTAGAGCAGGTGAGAATTTGATCAGACCTGAGGGGAAGTAACCTTCATGGTGAGGCTTGAAGGTGCTTTTGTAGGAGAAGTGCAGGTTGCTATGGCTGCCATGGAGACCTTATTGAGAGCTAAAGTAATGGTGTGGAAAGTTGGCTGTGCTTTGATCTCTGTCGTGGCTGCAAAGATAAAACCATGATAAGCATATGGGAAGTTGGAGGGATGGTAGCTCCCTGGTGTTGTGGTAATGAGGTTAGGTGAGGGGACTGAAAACCATCTGCAAAGACATGGTTATGCTTGAAAGGTAGCTGGGCCCTTAATTATGTAAGTAAGCTTCCTGAGCGGGCTTGTGCAGATACAAGTGATAAGTAAGTGCTGCAAGGTCATGTTTGCAAGAGGACCATAGGCTCGAGGGCCAGCCAAAGCCTGCGCGTGGACATGGAGAAGAGGCAAGGGAAGCGGAAAGGCAGGTGAGCAGTAGGGTGAGGGGAGGAGAGGAGTCTGTCTTGATACACGCCTTTCCTAAGAGTATCATTATAAAGACCCGAGGGGGGATTGGAGTGGGATGCCCAAACTGGACAGACTATCTTTTTTTTTTTTAAGCAAAGCATCTTTCCACTCAGAAGATGACTCTGGGTTTTTTTGCTAGAGGCTATGAGTCTTCACAGCACCTTTCAGTAATACTGTGGGTCTGGCCCCTCATTCTCAAGCTGTTGTTCGAGCAAGGCGGGAGATAAACACAGACAGGGATGTGAAAACTTAAACTTTTTAGAAGCTTCACTCAGTACTGGATCAGCCTCCAAAGGTTTCAGCACTTATTTTGAGCAGGTTTGGACTTAACTGGGACTCCTGGCTCCTGGAGGCAAAAACTAAGCTTTGTTACACATTTTTTCTGCTTCCAACAAGCCGATGATAATGGAAGCACAATGCTGCTTTCCTCTAGTCCTCTGAAATAGCCCTTTGGCTAACTGAGAAGCCTCCCCCATGCATGGAAGCTGCTGACTTTAATGTTTTTCCAGCAAGCTGACACTGTCACAGAGAAGGTACAAGTAGAGTGCTTGCTCCATAGCTTTGCCATTGGTCCAAAAGACAAATCCCAAGCTTCCAGAACACACTTTGCTCTTTCTGCATGTAGAAGTGTGAAGTGTTGTAGTTCTGCAGGGATCTGTAGCAGCTGTGATGTGAGGAGCTGTTAAACATGAGAACAAGGGACTCCAGTCTGAGCCCTTTTCTGTACTACCTTTGTGCCAGTGGCTGGGAGGGAAGGACTCCTGTGCCCTTCATGCAGCGCTGAGCTGTGATCCCCTTTGCTCTTCATGTTTCGGTGACATCTCTCTCTCTGTCTCACTGCCTGCGTGATTCTGCCAAAGGTTTGGATTCATAATGCTGCCAGAATGTCTCGCTGAAATTAAAGAGTGAAAATATTTCTGTTTCTGAAGGGACGCACGTTGCTGCTGACAAGGAGTGAACTCTTTCTTTCCATAGACAAATCTCCCAAATGTCTGTTCTGGCTCTAAGCAGATATTAGCTTCAGCCTAAGGAAAACAGCAACAAATCAGGAAAGCCGAGTTTCCTGCAGAAAGCCCAGTGTTTGTCTGAGTGCTAATTCCAGGAATAAACCAGCTGCTATCCTTCCACACAGGCAGTTGTCTTGGAATTTAAAGAGGAAATGAAATGGGGAAAGGAAACAAAAAACAAAAACCAAAATAAAACAAACAAACAAAAAAATCATGTAAAAATCTATGCCAAAGGTGTAGAGAAGCAGAAGTTCTCATTCAATGAAGTGTTACATGATTGCTTAGGTGAAATTCTGAGTCCTCTGAAGCTGACTGATAAAATTTGGAGGCCGCATCTTTCTCAGACCAAGATGTGCATATGTACTTCATTTGGCCTAAAATGCTTAGTCTGCTTTTGTGCTGTTCATGGTAGAGCCTGAGTCCTGATCCATGGAAGAACAGTGCTTGAGATGCAACCTGCACTAAGTCAAGGCAGTCCTGCAAGTACAAATTCAGAAAGACTTCAAAATCTTAGGAAAAAGTGTTCACCAAGACAGTTTCCTCTACTGATTGAGTTGAAACAGAGAGTTTTACTCATATGGGAACTTGCACAGCCCCCATTACTTTATCATCTTGGTGCTTCATCATCTTTATTGCATTCATTCTTGCGGAGCTCTAGGAGATGCAGGTTTCTCCTGGCACAGGTGAAGAATATGATCAGAGAGATTTACTGACATCCTTTAGCCTGACTGGTCTTGCCTATAAAAGGCCTTTGTCTGCGGCAGTGGCTTAGTACTGATGCAAGATCTTCATGGTGTGCCTTTCTTTTGTCTCTGCCCCTTCATCCCATCAAGAGTAGAGGGGCTTCCTCTATATTTAATTGGGATGATGTGCAATGCTGAAGAGTGATATCCTGAGGTAACCCTCAAAATGGCTTTTATTCATGTTATGCTTCTTACTGCTGAGGGCTTCTGTGTATGTAGGAGTTGCTCCTAGCTTCCCTTTGCCATGTCTGCTTTACTCTCCCATCCTGTAATCCCCTCTCCTCCATAAATTCCCTCTGTGAGACTCCTGGTTTTTTCCTCTCTCCTGACCTCTGCTTTGCTGTGCGTCCCTGCTGATGGTGGTGGGCTGAAGGGGTCAGCTGTCTCCTTCTGGGACACCTTAGGGCCCTGCTGGCATGCCCTTGCTTTGCAGGAGGCTCCTCTCCTTGCTCATGCAGAAGGCATGACATTGATCTGTGTGAATCAGAAAACATAATGGCTCTGGAGGCGGGATTGCTTTGGATCGGCTGAGAAGCTGACATCCCTCAAAAAAAGCTTTAAAGCTCCTGTCATTTGTCTTACAAGGACTTTGGAATGCATTTGTATCTTCTAGATTGCTAGAGGAATGAAACCTTCTCTGTCCTTTTTGCCTTTCCCACTGTCAGAGGATGCTTGGGAAGGGAGAAGCAGTGCTCACGGCCATCTGACTGCCCCTCTCTGAGCTGCTCCAGTGGCAGGAGGTGGGAAAGCAGAGACTTCACCGTGCCTTTTGCTTTGCCTCCCTGCAAAGTGGCACTGCTGGCAGGGAGCCGCAGCTGGGGCAGCCTGCTGAGATGCTTTGCTCTCTTCCTCTCTCCCAGCAGCCTCCTGACTGCATGGGAACAATAGGATGACGTGACCGGAGCCCTGTAAATACTAATTCCCCTTTGAGGCTGTCGCACCAAACAGGAAGTGCAAACAGCCCCAGAATAGAAATTCAGTCCTTGCTCTGCTCTTCAGCGGAGGCTGCTCCCAAATAATGCCACCTGCCAGACCCCTTGCTTCATGTGGCCGAGACACTCTGCCCCTCGTTGTGTTCCCTCGTCCTGGTGCTTTGATTCATGCTCATGAGGAGGTCATCTCCTACCTGGGACTGGCAGGCAGGTGTTTTTTGACATGTGCTTTGCCCTGGCAGAGCTGGGGCTGGCAAGTGGTGTTTCCTACAAGGGTAGAGATACACTGGGAGGGTGGCAGGAGCCTTGGGAAGCTGAACCAGGAGGTGACTCTGGTTTTGAGGACAGATCACGGAGGGGAGGCGTCACATTGATCTGCCAATAACCTACCCTCTCAAAACTCATTTTCCCTTTTGCAGTGAGCAGTGGGGTGTTAGCACATGAACTTGCAGTTGCTGCTGGGCTGTTTTCCCCTCTGTAACATGTTTACTGGGACATCTATTGAAATCAATAGGCCATTAGGAAGTGCCCTGTAAGGAGCGAAGCGTTGATCTAAGTGAGGACACACTCCCGGGTGGAGGGTGTGGATGTGTGAGCTGGATTGCAGGGCCTCTGCTAAAGCAAAACTTTTATGCCTGCTCCCTTTAAACTGCCCTGAGCATTCAGAGCTATCCCCTTGCTCCCTTTGCCCATCCTTCGTATTTGGTGTCTTTGCAGTTCCTGCTAGTGGACACACTGCATTTAAATGAGGCTTCAGTCATCATGACCTGCTGCTCCTTATCCTGCAGTCCAGCAGTGATGTGACAGTGCTGGATTTTTGGATGTCAGAAGATTAATTGGTGTTGAACACTTGCTGATCAGTGGTGCAGAGACACCACTGTGCAGGTCAGTGGTGCTGAGTGGGTGCAGCATAGCATTGTATGTGGTCTCAAGGACAGCCACAGCCTTTCCAGCAAAATCCTGACGTCCTGCAAGATCTGAATGGCTTTCTGCAAGATGAGTCTCTATCTATCAGATTGAGCTGTTTGGAGCAGGTACCAGATCCTACTCCTTGGGCAGTAATAGAAGTCCCTTATGCTGGAAGTGAGGTATTACTGGCAGCACTGGCCTCTGGTATAAAGGCAGGACTCAAGTTGTAGCCAGAGCTGTATCTTTGGTATTGACTTCAGTAGAAAGTGCTTGGCCTGGGAAGAGGCTCACAAGAGACAGTTCTAAGAAAGGTGTCCAAGTGTGTGCAGGTGAGTTCCCCCTCTAGGTGTGAAGAGGGATGCAATAATGCTTTCCTGGTGAACACAGGAAGGGATGCCTTCCTAGCTCAGGGACACATCAAACAACAAAGCTTTCCTGAAGAGTGATGCACATCTGGGCTCTGAGTGTGCAGATAGACTATGGAGTTCTAGGCATGTCCTTCTCCATCAACCTGGCTATCTGGGAGCATGACAGGTCTTTACCCATCTTGAGTCTTTCCATCAGTGTTTATATCGCTTTGGGCTTTGTTGGGTTAGAAGAGTTCAGAAGGCTGTGGACAGGCAAATGTGTCATTGACACTTTTATCACAGTTTTATATGGTATTTTCTAGAGCTAGCCCTGAGTAGCTAAATAGAAGTAAAAATAAGTAAATGCACACAGAGGAAGAACATTAGGTTTGGTACTCCTCAGCCTGGTGTCTTGGATGGCTTCAGGCAGCCCTTTAAAAACCCCATGTCTGAGGATTTTCTCTGAAAACGGGGACATCCTGACCTGTGTTGGTTACAGAATACACAGCTTTGCTTTACTTCCTTGTCTTCTGTGCTTCTGTCTTGTTTCCATTGCTGTTCTTTAACCTCAGCCTTGTCACTTCCTGACTGGTCTCCAAAAACTACAGTAGTAGTGATAATGTACTTCTTTCATCTGCAGAGTACACTGGTACCTACTGATGAAAGCACCCATAAGATACTAGTGTACTTCTGGTAAGGGAAGGATTTTCTGCCTTGGCACTTGGGATCTACCAGGCTTTGCAAACTTGGTGACCCTCCTGACTATTTTCATATGCCAGCAAAGTTTCAAGGTAGGAGCAAAGCTTCCTGATATTTCCAATAACCATCTCTAAACATTATTTTTTTCAGTAGGGGAGAAGGGATTGGGATTGTTATTTTTGTGAGATTTAAGGTGTATCTAGTTTTCAGCAAGTGGTTTGTAGGATAGCAGCTCTCTGGGCGTTAGGCTGAGATAAAAGATCTCTGATCTGAGATCACTGCATCCTCCCGTGGTTGTGCCTGAAGTTTCCAAATTACAATACCACTTATTTTCAGCATCTTGTCCACAGTGTCAGTGATAATCATAGAATTGCTTTGGTTGGAAGAGACCTTTAAGATCACCAAGGCAAACCATTAACCCAGCACTGCCCAGTCACCACTAAACCATGGCCCTCAGCACCACATCTCCATAATGCATGTTTCCAGCTTCCACCATGCATGAGGTTAAACATGACATCTGAAATGCTGAGTGGGTTTTTTTCCCCTGTGCCCTCAAGGTGATGGTCTAGGAGCAGATCTGCTGAGGATGAAAGAAAAAACATTTCAAGACAGGGAAATGTATTTTCACAGTCTGTTTCCAAGCTGTGATTGGAGGAGAAAAAGAGCAGAGACTGAGCTTCTGTGTAGCATGGTGATATGTCAAGAGCAGTGGCAGCTGGGAACTGCATGGCTCAGGAGGATGGGTAATGGGCTATGAAAGTCCTTCACCTCTGGGTTCAGTGTTCATCCAGGCACTAACCAGTAGTGAGGGGAATATTATCACTCTGACAGAGCTGCTCAGTGGTTTCTGTGAAAAGAAAGACTCACTGCTGCTCTGACAAGCTCTATTCCTGCTGCGTCTCCTAGCCAAGTACTTAGGAAACCAGAAGCTGGTTTTGGCAAGATTGTTATTGCCCCTTTGGAAATTACCAGGAGAAATGGCTCCAATTAGACCACCTGATACTTCTGTGCACTTATGACTTCAGCACACAAATGCTTTCTCATCTCTCTGGTGCTAGATGGGGAAACTTGTGTGCTCAAATCTAAAGAACTGAAGAGACAGGCTGGATATGATATGGATATGTTTTGGGCTTCTCCTAACCTGGCAAAGCCTAAAGTAATACAGGCACTGATGGAGAGACTCAAGTAGTGGGTGGATGGGCTAGCAAGACCAGAAGTGAATGGGAGTGCACACATGGGGACAGATCAAACCTTGTCACTGGTATCTGGGAGCCTGGAGAATTGTCCAGGACTACAACCAAGTCCCTCCCCATCTCTTCCTGGGAAAACGATAGTGTCATGTGTTGATTGAAACCAGGTCTAGTTTTGCCTCATCAAAATGTTCTGTGCCAGATCCCGGAGAAGTTTTCACCCAAGATAAAGGACTTTCTAGCTGAAGGACCAGATGGCTTCAAGTTCAGAAAGGGAATGATATAAAAAAATATTTGCTATTCTGGATAGCCCTGGGAAGTGCTGGGAAGGCGGCATATGTTTTTGGTGACTTTGCAGGCATCAACAGTGACAAGGTGTAAATCTCCCTGGGTAAGTCTGCAGTCAGATGGAGGTGGTGAAAATGCTAAAAGGTCGATGCAAAGTGTGACCACCTCAGTGGCTGTGGACAAGGAGTGAAATAACTGGCTTGACCTTGGGATAGGTGTCAGACAGGCTTGCACTCCAACACCAGCTGGTTTCTAAGAGATGTTAGAAAAAAAATTTTTTCAAAAGAATCATTGATGGAAAATCAACAGGAAGGTGCTTTGTAGCCTTTGCAGGATGGGAGAATAGTTAACTGTATGCCTCACAGGTGAGACTGGCCTAAGCAGACCTTTGCAGGAAGAGTGATGAAAATTTTTAGGAAAGAGGTTCAGGAAGAAGACACATTAGATCTACAGAGCTCATGTGGGAAGACAAATAGTGCTAATACTCAGCTTGGCAAATATCTTCCTATGCAGATCTTGAGACTGCAGTGCTTTACCCCTCCTATGTATTTTAGGCGCTTTGTCAATGTGGTGACTAGGAACTTCAAGCACTGCCTGAAAACCTGGTGTCGAGTTGGGTGTGTGACCCTGCTCTAGCTAAACTCACCCGCTTTTAGAATAGGTCACCATGTTACAATGTAGTGTAAAATTCAATGGATGGTGTCTGGTTCAGGATCCTTGTGCTGCATGTGAGGCAGGCATGGAGAAAAACTGACATTCAGAAGCTCCCTGAACTGGGAAGATAAGAGATGGCAAAGCACATCTCCAGTCTGGATTTATGGCACCATGAGTGGTGATGGATGTCAGGGTATGTGGGTTAAGGGAATGAAGGGTTGCAGCCAGAGTTTGCTGATGGAGCTAGCAGCTGCTGAGCAGGTCTCCCTGGCAAAGCTGTGACCTGGCAGAAGAGTCTGGAATCACCCAGAGGTGGTGAAGGATGGAAGGAGGTGGCTGACCACTGGCTTCAGTGTGTGTGTTTGCTGCTGGCTGTGCTGATACCTGGCTGTGCTGCACAGCACAAGGCAGGAGAGAAGGGATGGGACACACAACCTATTGTGTGGGTGCAGGTGACAGTCCCACATCTGCTGGGGTTGTGAGAGCTGATGTCATGGACTGAAATTCTTCTGTTGGGGATCAGAGGTGGGGCTGCTTACCTTAACATCCCGTGCCAGCTCCTTGGGGCTTTCTAAGCCTGTGCATCACATTATTGCAGTGACCTTTCTTGAATTGCTTTAGGCTCAGTATCAGCACAGTCTAACTCTGTCTGTATTGAAAATAGGATTACTTCCTACTTTCCACCTCAAGAGGCAAATTGAAGTCCACAGAGCAGGATTTAAGCTGCTAAGGCATTCCTATTAATTAGTCTCCAGCAAACTCCCAGGAAGTGGAAAAGGCAGACAGGTAAGATGCAAAGCCCCTCATCTCTGGGGTGGGCTGTGCCAGAGTTATTGGGGTTTTTTTGAGTTTATTCTGCTTCTGAGGTAAGTATGCTCACTAATGTCCCTTGGGGGGTGAGCAGGGTTTAGCAAATAAAGCCCTGTGAAAAGGGAGAGCCAGAAATAGAAAGATTGTGAATATAGAAGCCCCAGGCAGTGTCTTCCTCTGCCTGGAAGAAGCTTTCCTTATTACAAAAGCCACCCTCTTACTGGTTCTCCGATGGCCCCAAGCAGTCAGGGGAAAGCAAGGCCATTGAAGAGGCATTTTTTTTCTGAGGCACAGTAAAGATCTATTCATAAAAGAAGCAGCAGGAGGGAAGGTGGGGAAGGGAGGAGGAGGGAAACAAGGGGAAGTTGTAGCCAGAACTTCTTTCACTCTGAAAACAATCTTGGTATTAACCCTTTAACAGTGCTTTGAACATGCTCAGGCTCTGAAAATTTGATAATTAATCCACAGGCTTGTATAAGGGTAATAGGAATTCATTCCTGAAGGTCTCAATGGATTACCCATCACCACTCTACCCTTCCTTACACATCTTGGCAAGCAACAGTGTAGATCCCAGCAGGTGTACTCCGGCAAACAACAGGTCTTCTGGTGGGGAAGACTTCAAAGCTGTTTCAAGAAGACTGGAAGCTCCCCTACCTTTGAGTTTTGTTCCAGATGAGAAACTTGCCCACTGGTTTGAACTTTCTGGTCTGGTCCAGGAGTCTTCAAAGAAACTGTCTCTCTCACTGAGAAAGCCAGTGAAAACTTTGAGCAGGGTGGAATTTGGACTATGTTTTGCTGAAGAAATGCTCTGTTTGTGGTTGATCCCTATTAAATAGAAGTGCTGGGACCAAGGAGAAAGTTCCTGGGACATAACTTTAAATGTCCGAGAGGAGGCAAAGTGGTGGGAAGGAAGCCTGTGGATATCTGGCAGTATAAAGCTGCTAAGTCTACAGTGACCATGTTAAGGGTGTGGGTATGAAGTCCTCTGCAGAGAGAGTGTGACAAGTATTAAAGTGCTAAAAAGATCACAAAGCAGAGGGAGTTCTGGGTTTTACAAAATGATGCTCAGTGTAGTTAAGTGGTGCCCACAGAATACAACATTCTGCAATATTTGTCACCTCATCTCAGTTTTCTTAAAGATGTATTTTGTATTTTTTTTTTGAGTAAATAATGGAAATTCATAAAAAATGTGAAAAAAATCTCCAACTGGTTTTCAGGAATTTTAGTAATAGCAGGTTTTGATTTTTGCAGGCAGCAGTAGTCAGCTGCACAGTCACAGCATGCAAGTGCCTTACACCAGTGCCTTCTCTGTTAAGACATAACTCAGCTGAAGGGCATTAACATCAGACATGGAAGGGTTACAGCTATACTTTTTGTGCCTTAGGTGTCCCAGCTGGCTTCAGAGGGACTGCCCCACACCAGCAGCAGTGCCTCTCTTCCTGGAGGAAGGGTTTGCAGAGATCCATCCTTGCAACTGCAAACTCCAAGCACAACTCCTCTTCCTCACTGACCCTTTCCCAACTCTTGGGGCCCTTCTGTAGCTGAAGCAGAAGCCATGCTTGTGTCTTGGTTCCTTACACGCACACCAGCAATGCTTCAGTGAAAGAGGTGGACAAACCAAGCAGCTCCTGCAGAAAGCTTGTCGGGGATGTGGAGTTCATTTCTTGTTCGCAAGTGGCTTGCTCCATATGTTTGATCCACTGATGTTGCATTTCTTGTTGCTAACTTTCGACAGAGTCACTGGGTAATTAAAGACCTGAAATAAGGGCCATCTGAAAGGCGTACGAACACATACCCTGTCTGTTGGGGTCCCATATAAGTTGCTAACCTGAATTGCTAGCACCTAAAGCATATCAGAAATGTGTATGGCAGCTAAATACAGTTAGAGCTCCTCAAGGTGATGGTGTTGTTGAGGAAAGATTAAATAGAAACAATAGGATAAACTTGGAGAGGGAAAAATGTAGCCTGAATACCAGGAAAACATTTCTTCATGCTAAGGTCACTTGGGCTGCGAGAGGGGGAAGTGGCAGCTCACCTGGGCTGCCTTCTCCAGGTGTGGAGTGGCTGTGGGGTTGGGGATGCTGCATGAAAAGGGTTTGAGCTCTATGGAGAGGCAGGCTATTTGGTGTGTTTTCTGCCTGTGGGTGTTCATGAGCACCTGGAAAGAGGAATGAATCAGTCCGATTAGGGATCCCTGTGGGACAGAGCAAGATGGTATGCTGGGGTTGTGCTCAGACTTGGCACTACAGTGCCTAAGGCAGTTTCATCTGTAACATTTTCCTGCAACCCCTACCCTCATCAGACCAGCCCATCTGGAGAAAATTGTGCCTCTCTGTAGCCTGATTTTCTGCTGTGGTGGAAGTAAAATATGTTGGTCTAAATTTGTGGATGTGCAAAGGTAAGCTGCTGTATGCAGATATGACGGAGTCTCTCTGAGTGGATCTGGATATAAACCACATAGAATCTTGGAAGAATTATTTTCTTTGTTTAGCCTTTGGGTGTGTTTAGCCCTTTGTGCTGAAGACAGTTTATGATATGTGAGTAAAAGGAAATGCAGACCCAATGAGACACTGGACTATGCCCTAGCTTTTCTGTATTGCACATTGCTACAAAAAATATGTTTAGAAAACTGATTTTCCTCTTGCTCTTAAAGTTTATGCAGAATAGCTTTATATCAAGCCTTTCATTGTCCTTGTAAGGGTGTCTGAGTGGAGATGATCCTCGTGTGCCAAAGCTTGGTTTGACTCCTCTGCCTTCTGCAAGGTTGCTGCTGCAGCACAGGACAGAGATGGCTGATGCAGAAATTAATTCTGCAATAATTCAACTACCAGTAAGCTCGGTTGTGTCCTGAGCTAGTGTGTCACCACAGTTAGTAGAAATCCCCTTCAATTTGTTGTGGTTGCTAATTCAGGTATCAGCTGAAGCTGCACAAGAAAATGCAAAGACCATCATTCATTACTTGAAGTGACTTTGAAGAATTGCTTAGGGTATATTTATACACCTGTGCAGGGTGAATGAGGCCACTTGAGGCATTACCATTATCAGAACTGTAACCAGGAAACCTCAGAAAACCATCAAGTTCAGTCCTTTGAAGCTCTCAGAAGAGGAGGTCAGATGGGAAAGGGGTTTATCATCAAATCTGAAGGTAGTTGGCATCTAGTTTCATTCTGACATGGGTACAGAACATCTGAAGACAGTTAGTATTTGAAGGCTTCTTTGCCATATGGAATTGTATGGTGGAGACTTGGTCTTGTCTTGCTTCCTCATCTAACCAACTTCCTTTAAGTCAGCTTCAGTGAAGATGTTGCTGCTTGAAAAGGCATTGCAGGGGAACTCCAGCTTCTTCCCTGTCTGCAGCATCAGAGGTCAAGAACTGGTTTGGTTTGTTCACTTTCAGGACTAGGAGTGGCATTGTTTCTACACTGCGTGGGACATGATTATTCAGTCAGTCCTTGTCTTGGCTTTCTCAGTCTCACTGTTGATGCTGATGGATGTGTGGTCTCAACACCTGGATGCAGTCAGCTGGTGACTGGGTGGCTCCTGAGTGACAGTTACTGCTGGCCATGGGTGACAAGCATACCTTTTGCTAAAGAGCACTCACTGGCACTAAGCAGGTGTCACTGGCAAGATAAAATGTGCCACTTCCATATGAACATGCTGGCACTGCTAAGAGGCCCTTATGGGGGCATGAATCAAGAACAGCACAACCATTATTAGAAGGGATTTTGCTAAGAAAGCACTGGGGCAAACATAGGTTTTGCATTTTCTGCCACTAGTGACACTAGGGCAATGATTTGAGGGGTGAGGCATTGGATAGTCTGCTCAACATGCCAGACCCTCCAACCTCCCCAGTGCTCTCTTGAGAACTGGCTATGATTGCAGGAGGTGACTGAAAAGAAATGATGCAGTTAATGAACAGGAGAAAATGGAGGTGGTGAGATATACCTGTCATCTTAGCTGGTGGCAAAGTGTGGAAAAATGATAGTGGGGTAAAACAGCTGGCCCTGGCTGAAGTGATGAAGGGGATCCTGGGGCAGCCCAGGAGGGCAGGCAGAGTTTGGCTGGATGCTGCACTACATGATCATCGATTTGCTTCCTTACCAGAAATAATCTTCCTCCTTGGAGGTCCTCTGTCTCCCTTGCTTTTTCTCTCCATGTTGTAGTAATTTTGCCTGGGTGAGATAGAACTTGTTTTGCTTTTAACAGCTGAGGAAAATCCACTAAACACTGTTAAAACTGGGATGCGATACACTTGTTCTACAACAGTCAGTGGGTGGCTGTGAGACGCTTGGGGACTGCCTGGAGATGCTTGAAGAAAGTAAACAGGAATAGGAAGTTCCTACGCAAACAGAACTAAGAGCAGAGAACTGAACTATGGTTGTAAGATAACTGAGTACAGAGAAGCCTTTGTGATATTGCACAAAGTTTAAAGCTTTGGCTTCATCAGTGTTGAAGCCCTTTGTGGGGTTTGTAAGGAGAGGGAGCCCTAGGAAAGGGGGCTGAATATCTTAAATCAAAATGTCCAACAGGATGGAAAGCATTCATGTCCTACAGAGGCCAGCTCTTAAACATGGTGGAAATGATCTCCAGTGCCCTGTCAGCTGGGGAAAGCAACCCACTGTGGCAGAATTACTGCAGAGCTTGAGATTTGAAAGGGAATGGCAGCATTTTAT
Organism: Actenoides lindsayi; assembly: GCA_025331215.1. Classification (NCBI taxonomy): domain Eukaryota; kingdom Metazoa; phylum Chordata; class Aves; order Coraciiformes; family Alcedinidae; genus Actenoides; species Actenoides lindsayi. The sequence continues at coordinate 76,693 of WTSP01024747.1, read as the reverse complement.
TTTGTTTCTCTTTCCTTTTTAAATGAGAACAAAGTTGTTCCTTCCTCCTCAAACTATCAGACTGAAGTTCCAGTCTAGCTTGCACCCACAAAACCACACTGATTTCAGTGTATAAGTTGAATTTAGCCTTTGGCCCTAAAGCCTGTGGCAGTCAAGACATCTCAGTTATGGGTTTGGCCAACCCGTATGAATGCAGATGCACAGTGATGCCATGGGAAGTGGGGGAGAAGTTGCTGCAACCTCACTTTTTGGCCCTTCAGGTTTTGCTGATTTTCACACAGCTCAGTTTGACTTTATTCTGGTGAGGCTGCACTCAGCCACAGCCACCAAGCTCTGCTGGAGGGTGGCTGAGTGAGGGGTGACACCCAGTACTTTGGAACCAGCCCTCTGTGCTCCCTTTGGTACATTCCTGGGCCTCAGACAACAGTGAATTAACCAGAGGAGCAAAGTGCCTATGGCCTCTTTGAAACATTTTCTGCCACTGTGTATTTCAAAAATCTGTGGTCCCTCTTGTGCTTCCTGGTGTGGCAGGTGGTATTGAGTAAGGAAAGCTGAATTCAGACACAACTGTATTCAGGCATCTGAGAAAGAGGTTTTGGTTATCACAGTTTATAGTAGATAAACTGAGATTTTGTTGGCCTGATTTTTTTCAGAGATGCTGAGCATATGTGGCTCCTGTCTGACTACTTGTAGCACAAGGATTTGCTGCCCTCAAGATCAGGGCATGAATGTGTTGTGCTAGGAGCCTGGACACCCTGGAAACTTTCCTATGGTAGTTAGAAGTATAAAGCTAGATGTGGGAGGAAAGGCAACTGTCTTCAATCCTATTGTCTGATTTTTCTAGGTCTCTGAAGGAGTCTGTGAAACCCTGAGAAGAAGGGAGTTCAGACCACTGGGTGACTAGCGTTCAAAATATTCTTCACACTGGCATAAGACCTTTAAGTGCCATTGGTCTTTGGGTAACTGGATGAAGGAAATGTAGACCTCTAGCACTGCAAGAGAGATGAGCTTACAGGTTTTGATAGAGAACTAGGTTTGCTTAAGAGGTCAGGCTGGAATGAAGTCTCCCTCTGCCACAGGCTTTCAGTACAACCACAGCTAAGTCACTTAATTTTTGGCCCTGCTGAATGCAAATGACAAAACTCTGACTTCATCAGAATGGGAATTCAGATAAACAGTTAAAAAAATTAGTATATATCTGATGATTCCTCATAAGAAATTGCATCTCTTTTTGGACGCAAAGTCTGTAGAAGCTTGTGTCTCTGATTCCAGGCAGCAGTGAGAGGTTGAGGATAAGAACATAAAGAACAAGGTGTGTGTAGGACAATTGCTTTTTAACTTTTTTTTTATAATGTGCTTGTTATCCTCTTAGCAAATCCAGCATTTGAGTCATTCTGTTCTCTCTGTCCTTTCTTGGTTATCTCTTTGCTCCTAGTGAAAATTATTTGACATGCAGCAAGGCCAATTCAGCGTTTCAAGCCTCCTTGCCTCTGCTTGCCTTCCAGTGCGGTAAGCAGTGTTATCACAAGCTCAAGTGAAGAGCTCTCCCTAGGCTTTGAATCAGATTCTTTCAGAAAAAAGCCCCGAGTTCCTGAGAATATTTAAAGCAGCACACAGGAGGGTGGGTTTTTTTTTAGCTCTGCATTGACATTCCTGTGTTATCAACCTCCAGACCTTGTTGCTTGCATAGGAAGGAGAGCTGTGAACAGTCCAGGCATGTGATAGTCCATTCGCTTAACCCTATCTCTTATCAGCACACATGAGGCTGCTGTGTCTTGTGGAGAGCTTTTCCATTGCTATTAGCAGCTTGTTTCTGCTCCTAAAGCTGTTTTTCATTTTATATATATCCAGCTTCTTCCTGTGCCCAAGGTATTCATCTATCTGTAATTGCATCTACCTCATTTCCTTTGAAATCCCTTTTGCCCTGCTTGCTCCTGCAAGCCTGGGATGGGCTGTTCTAGCTTGCTCCAGGGGCACTTGGGCTGTGTCTTGCCCCACCGAATAGTTTGTGAAAGAGCCTTTTCCAAGGCAATGACAACAATAGGTGTGTGCTGCAGAGGATTCTGATGGGCCAGGGGGATGGTGGTACAGGGAGAACTGCCTTGCAGAGTAAAGTCACACCATGTGTACCCTCTTAGCATGATGGTGAGTGCAATTAGAATACCTGCAATAAGCAGTTGTAAATATATAGGTAGATAGCTGTGGGGAATTATGTCTCTACAGGATGTGGGATCAAGCAATGACTCCAAGGGCCAGATTTTGCCTTGTGTACCAGTTGCAGCTTGATTACCGTGATGGGCACCACTGGGATATGTAGAGCTTGGAGAAGCTGACCCCTGAAAGAGTCATTTGGAAAGACTGATGAAGGCACCCAGGCCATAAAAAAACCCCAAACCAATAACAACTTTGGTATTTAAGAGATTAGATAAGCTGACAGAAATGCAGAAGATAATTGTTTATACACTCACACAGACACATACACCAGGAAGAAAATTCTTTTCCAAAAATAGGTGCTTGCTTTTTATTTATAGCTTCTTTTTTTTCCCCTTCCTTTCTTCTGAGATGAAGCAGAACATTTACATAAGGGGCAATGAGATCTGATGATGAATAACCATTTCTTGTGCAGACCAAAGTCCTCATTAGACCTGCCAGCAGGGATAGATGTCTGGGCCTAGCGGAGCACCAGAATTAGCAAGTATCATTTAACTGTCTGAGGTCTTTAACTAACAGTAGACAGTCTCCTAGAAGTCCAATGGGGTTTGTTTTGGTTTTGTGGGTTTTTTGTTTTTCTTCCAAAGCATCTAAATGATAACAGGCCTGAATTATTCAGTCTAAAAAGTTTCAGGGAATAGAATCAAAGGCTTAGCTTGTGTCTGAGGTACACCTTACTAATTTTGGCTTCAGTTCCCATCCCCTTGATCACCTCCCAGCCAGCAAGAAATGTATAATGGTGACACTGGAGGAGGCAGGGCTATGCTGCCATCTGAATTTTACAGAGAGAGGAATGAAGGCATGCTGATTTTTCCTGCTTGGCCATCTCCTAAGGCCTTTCTGTAGAACTCTAAGGATCTGTGCCTAAGGCACTGGCCCAAAATCACTCAAAATTTTGGGCAAAGGAGTGACAATACTGCTTTGTCAGGTGGTCTTTACATGCTGCTTTGAGACCAGAGTATGGACACGTGGGGGACCTGCTGCTTTCTAGTGCTGACTTCTGCTAAAATAAAGTAGCTGTTAGCCATGTAGATGCTTTTCCTCTCCCAGTAGCTCACAGCATCTTGGGCTGCCCTCACCTTCCTGGCAGGACACCCTTCTTCCTCATCTGGGGTTATGATGTCATAGCTTTGCAAAAAAGACTTTGCAGCTAGTGAGTAAGGGCTGCCCCAGATGCTGAACATGGTCTGTTTTCAGAGCTGCAACAGCTACCTGTGTCCATGTTAAAGTAATCTTATTTTCTGCTCCAGCATTGCTACCACGTTTCTTTGTTGCAAAAGTCCTTGTGGTGTCCTGAGTGCTACGGTCTCAGAGGATGAGGAAGGCAGAGAAGGAGGCTGGTCACAAAGGATAAGCCTCGCTCTTGGGGTGCGTTTAAAACCACTGGCAGATGCCACCAGCAGGAAGAGGATCATGGGAGAAAAGGCATGGCTGTTTAATGAATTTTAGAAAAGTGTTCTCTAGCTTTGTCTCTGTGTGTGTATTTTTAGTCTGGTAGAGTACAGAACTAAACTTTGAACAAAAATAGCTACCTACTTACATAACATCCTTGCTTACAAAACTCCCATAGTTTAAGGTCTCTGGAGGCTTCTGGAGCAGAAGGCTGTCAATCACATTGAAGCCATGAGTCGAGTGCATACTCATGTCTCAGCAATGCAAAGTCAAGATTTGCAGTGTTTACACAGAATACTCCACACAAGGCATGAGACAGCAAATGCAAAGCTACATCTTAGCTACATCATCTCCAAGATGAGGCAGGCTGTTCACCAGAGCAGAGAGATGCAGACAGGGTGGTGCTTCTCCTTTCTTCCCAGTTTCCCATGACTGGACAGGGGGAAGAAAGGATGAGGAAAGGGTTTTCATTTGATGGGTTTCTGGTTTTTATTTTGGTTAGATCTTCTTGAACAGCAGGCAGTCCAGATACTGAGCCCTTGCTCTCTGTTGCCTTGCAGTGGAGGTTGCTGGTCACCTGATATAGCCCAGTTTTAATGTCCCTGTATCCCTGCCACTGCTGTGATTAGCAATCCTAGCCAAGAAGCCCTGAAGCTGAAGAGGTTTGGAGTCGTGTCTCTCTCCTTGACCTTCTGCCTAGGACAGAGGCATACTCATGCTATGGAGAAAGTTACCCAGTCACAGCCGAGGCTTCATTTATTCCAGTGATAAACAGGGGAGTGTAGTGTCAAGGGTGTTCATTCTTTCCATTTGCACTTTGAACATGCATGGTTAGAGATTAGTAATATGTCATCCTTTCTTCATCCTGTTTTCTCTTGGCAGCGATGGTGTATGTGGATGAGCCTGGGCAAGTAGGTGATACTGGTTTGTTTCCAAAAGCAACATTGTGTTATGATAGCACACGTTGACTCTAAAGGACCGATTCTGCTGAACATGCTTATTTTCCTGGGACACCAAGGCAGAATGGGTTTTGGTTTAAAATAACAGACCTCCCTGTGCTGAGACTAAGCATTTCTTCCTTGAAAGACATTTTTAACCACAGATGGTTGCTAGATGCAGTGGTTATCAAGAAGTTTAGAGCTGGAAGCCCACCATGGGGATGAGCTGAATTCTTTCCTTTTTGCTCTTAGACCTTCTCAAGTGGAGCACCTTCTTGGTCATCCTCTGGTGTGAGGGGAAATGTCTGTTTGGAGAGAATCTGTAGGAACCATTGGGTCAATGACAGTTTTGTGGTGGTAGGTGTACGTGTGCGTGCTTAGGAACAAACATTTACTGCAACGCTGATGGATTCTGAGAAAGTCAGGGCTGTCTGCCATGTCTTGAAATAACTCATGAAAACAGGAGGCGTTACACTGCTTCCATACTCTATGATGGAGATGTACAGCCCTGAAACATAATTTGTTATGCAATTTATCAAAATAGTTATCCCCCAGGGGCTTTAGAGCCCTAGCGACAAGAGACAAGGAAAAACTAGGGACTAGCTTTCTTTAGTGAGATAAATAGTGAACTGTTTTCTGAATACCTTGCAGTGAATTTATTAGGAATCTTATTTGACCTCAGAAGACAGTGGTGCATTTATAGAACAGTTATTTTTATCTCAGCTATGTGGAGTATGGTGCTAAAACATCCATATTGTTAGTGGCTCTGAAGAGAGTACCTTCAAGTTCCCTGTCTTTTCAACAGCAACAGCTTGGGATGCTGTTGTAGGTCAGGTCTCTCTTGTCTTTCTCAGAGGCACACATGCACAGATGCCTATATGGTCTATGGTCATATATGTCAGGGAGAAAGCATGATCTAGCAGATTGGGCACTAGACAGATTTGCTTTCTACACTCCTTTTCTTTAGTACATCAGTCCAGGTGTACTGCTTGCCCACAAACCCAGCGCTCTGACACCAAAATGTGGGGTGCCCTTTCTTGTGTCCCAGGTGTGCTGTGACAACAGGACCCATAGCTGCTTTGGAGGTGTCATCAGGTGGTCCTTATCTCTCGTATAGGCTGAGGTATGTTGCATGCAGGTACCATCATTTGCTTCCCACTTTGGACATGGCCACGAGCCTGACATGTGTTGGCAGTTTCTACCTCCAGATAATTTTAATTTTTTTATTTATTTAGAGAAGTTCAGATGTTCCTGAAAATAAAGGTAGTGAAAATTCAGTGTTTTTCCCCAGTTAAAATTCTGGCAATTTTCTTTTAGACTAGTTTTAATACTCATACTGCTGGGAATTATGAAATTTGTTGGTTCCTGGTCTGCTTGCCAGCCTGGTACCTCTAGGTTATGCTATGTCAAACATCTGGGGAGGAAGTAATTTGCATATGCTCATACTGATTTTACAGAGAAAGTCCCAGAAGACTTTACATGCTTTAAGCAAGTCCAAGCCAGGGACTAAGACTTTGGCAGCTGTGGTAGGTCTGTGTCCAAATACCTGAGTTGGAGGCAAGAAGACTTTCTTCCTGTGCTGTTACTGTTCACCCTGTCAATACATGGAAAAAGATGAAAAAAAAATTCCTGGGAATATTAATAGACCTGTCTTTAGAGCAGAGTCTGAGTATGGTACAATAAAAAAAGCAAACAGAGGGGTGTAAAATGAAATCCTGAATTCTCATTCAGTGAGTGATCACGATCCAGAATAGGAACTGACTGTGGGAGGGGGAAATAGTCTGCAGTCGTGCAGTTGATGATTATGTGATACTACCTACACAGTGAGTTAAGGAGCACACTCCTGAGGGTTTCACTTCATAGCCTCGGCAAAAGGAATTGTCTGTCAATGTGGGCTGCTATGAATGGTGTGCCATACATCCTCTTTAGGATGGCTTCTGTATTTTAGTGGATATAGGAATTTGCACACACAGACATAGGTATGTGTATTTATAAAAGCCAGTCCTGCCCATGTGTGTGTGAGGGGGAGAGTGTGTGAGTAGGTTTAGACCTCCACAGAGCTCGGTGCACATGTTCCTATACCATCCTGTAGTCTTTGTTGTATCTTAATGAAGACCCCTGTTTTGTCCAAGTAGTTGCTTAAATCCATTCTGCAAACTCCCTTGATACCTCATTGTTGGAGGAAACAGATCCCAAAGGCCTTTGGAAGCTCTTACTGAGCACTGACTCCAGTAGTTCTTCTTTAGCACTTGGTTTTTCATACCATTCATCACTTCCATGGCATGGATAAAGTCCAGGATCCAAGAAAGTTTTGCTGTTAGTTTTTATAGGACCAAGGTGTTTCTGTAGGTGTTTAACATCACTGCTGTAGTTGTGCAACCTGACATCTCTGCTAAGACAGGCTATAGGAATAAAGTGAACCCATTTACCCCAAAGGCTTTTCCCCACCCATCCAGAACTCACTGCGTCCAAGAGGACTTTGTCACCACAGTGGTCTTTTCTAGGATGCTGAAACTGTTAAAAGAGGGCAGGTTTTCATGCAAAAGCAAGTCAGACAGATCTGATCCCTAACACTTCATTACAAAGAGGAGAACAGAAGTAGCATGGAAATGTAATTCCCATACCCTTGTTGAGTAATACCTTGAGTGCTTGCACAGGAGGGGCTAGTCAAGGGCCAGGTACCATCAAAGGTGGCATGTGATGCACAACCAATGTCTTCTTTTTTTAAAATGCCATGTAACTGAATGAGCTTTTCTCAACAGAGGAAAGGCAGATACATGCTAAATCTTGTTTGTACCCACAATGCCACACACATGTTCCTAACTTTTTATAGAAACACTCTTGATTCTCTGGGTTTGGGTTAGTTTGGGGTTTTTTTTATCTGTGGGGATTTATCCCACCAGTTGGTCTAATCAGCTCCCAAAATCGAGTGGTCATGGGAAGCTGTGCAATGAAAATAACTCGTGAGAACCGAAAAATAAAAATGCTCAGGACATCCAGGCTATTAATAAAAGTGAGTGTTGCAGAGCCCTGTATAAGCTTGATGCATCAAGGACACAGAAGTAGCTACTCAAACTATTTTGGCTCTTTCAGCCAACAGATTACTTCCAGCTCATGTTGAAGTTACGACATTTTGGCATCCATTCTGTGCAAGAGGAGTTGGTGCAAACCTGCCCTGGGGCCACAGATACAACACAGCCTCCTTTCTGCCAAAACACTGTGGAGCAGCCCATGGTACCTCTCCTGTGGAGGGCAGGCTGGCTGGTGATTTTGGTATGGCTACACCTGCAGTTGGCTTTGGAGAATCTGAGCCTACAGCACGGCTGGGTTTCTTCCACACTTGCCCATGAACATGCATGCTTCTTTAATCCAGCGCCAGGCTTCCTACTTGTTCATGAAGTACTTGCAGCATTGATTTCCAGTCTTTGTGCTATGGGAGATATAACTCATCAAGCTGTAATGTTTTCCATTGCATAGTTAACTTTGTATGCATGGCGTGTCATTGCCAGAGCTTTTATTTTCAATTCTGCGGCCTGAGAAATGCATGGATGAGGTACTTCTCTAGTGAAGGAAACCATTCAAAGTGATGACTTCTGCACCAGCATTTTAAAGATCAGAGCACAAACAAATTGCTGTTCTTGTGGCAGCGTGTTGCCACCACCACACGAAGAGCCTGTTTTACCGTAATCCACATCTTCCAGTTAGATCCCAACCCCCGCCCAGTGCTTCCCTTGGTATTGTGCTGATGCCAAATCAGCAAATGTTCAGGGAAACAGGATAGGCCACAGCTGTAAGCCAGCGATGGCATCTTGTGCATTGGGTTGTTGGATGTTTTTTTTCTGCTGTGAAAGACTGAAGTAGCGCAACACTGAAATTGCATTGACTGAGATAATAAATGGATCAGACAAATATAGCTGGGCATATGCTGAGTGTGGGTATGGGTTTTTAATTTCCCTGCTTCAAACCAAGATCTATAATAAGATGTTTCCTGGCTTGCGTGTGAGTGTTTTTAATAGCTTCATTCTTTTTCTTGCTGGATACTTCTGGATGTGGCTATACTAGCCAAGCCCTGCACAGTAGCTACAGTGAATATTGTTTTACAGATCTGAGCTGAGAGTACAGTAGGTGCCATAAACTATCCTGCATGTCTGCTCTGTCAATGGGAGAGCATATTAGTAGTCTTTCTTTGCAAACTGAAGCAGCATCAGAGAGGGCAGAAGAAAGATGTTTTCTTTGAAGGAGAAAACCACATTTCTCTGCAGCTGGATGTTGTCACAGCAAGGGAAGCTGTGCTTTTGTTTTATCTTTTTCTGCAGTTACAACAGGTAGCAGGGTCGCTCCTTGATTTTCTTCCTCACCAATCCCAAATTTAGTCAAATCTGGATCTTCTCTGGGTGCCAGCAGATCCCATGGCCATGCAACAAACAGGAGGAGCTGGTAAGCAGACAGCTTTACGCAGTGTCACGAACATACAAGCTAGCAGCAGTTAGAGCCATGGACTTGCCTGAAACCACTCTTCACATAAGCTTTGCTGAGTCCATACTGCATCCATCATCTCTTAAACTGAGCTAATTAAGATTTGTATTCACCAGCCCTGTCCCACGTTACAAAGGCAGGATGCCCAGAGAGTCATGCTGTGCAGAAGCACAGAGCCCTTGCTGATGCTGGCCAGGTTTCTCCATCATTGCAAGAGCTGCTATGTCACCTACAGATAAAGCAGGGCCTCGAGGCTGGGGTCATCTATGGTGACCACTCCTTGCACTGGACTTTAAAGTGCCTGACAGTGCATACATCTCATTAGAAGCCCTATGAAATGTGTGTACTTGCTTAAAATCCCATCTTCAGATGTTAAGTGAATGATGGATTTCAGCTTTCACTAAGACAAAATGATCACATAACCAGTCTTTGCAACTTTAACACAGGTGGCTCAGAAACCTGAAGGTCTATCCAAGGTAGGCTCTTGTTTTAACCCACCAGATTTACTTTTAAAGCTAGCGTCATGGCTGGGAGAGGCCTGATTTGCAGTCAACTTCAGACTGGAGCCAGTTCACACATCTCAGGTAGGACATTTCTAAGCCTCCTGCATAATACTTGAACTTTAATTTGGCATGAGTCAGCATCATAATGATGTTATGAAAAAGGCAAACATTGTACTAAGAATGTGGTCTACACGAAAAGATTAAACTAGCTGGACCCACTGAGACTGAAAGAAGAGAAAAGTGAGGGAAGGACATATCTCCAGGGCACAACAGCCCATCTGAGAGAGTGAGACATGTTTCTGCTGTCATACTAAGAAACTTGCATCCCACCTCTGCAGAATCAAGTATGGGGACATCCCTGATTGAAAAGGGATAATGGAGAAGGCGTGGAGTATTATCCCCTGCTCTGACAAAGACTTCAGTGGAGAAATATTTTATTATTTCCGTATCTCTGTGCCTCATCTCAGGAATGGGAACATCACCATTGTTCTACCTTGTGCCTATTAACAGACTAAGTAATCAGACTTTTCAGGGCCATGGCAGTACCTCTGTGGTGTGAGCTGATGGCTCTGAGTGGATGCAGAGTTGGGAGTCAGGAGTGGCTTCAGGAAAAACTGAGCATGAGCGTGGGCTCTCCCACAGGTGGACAAGGACACCACCCTGATCAGCTGCGGCTGTTTTCTTCTGCAGGCGATAAGGCACATTCCCCCTGGACCTCTGAAACAGTTAACAGGAGGCAGGGGAGGAAAATAGGACCTAAATCAAGCATTTCTATAGGGATACTATTCACTCCAGTGTCTTAAATACCAGTTCCCATTATGCTTTCGCCACTTCATCCCCAGTGTGACCCCAGCTCTGATGAGCTGAACCCTCACAGGCCTTCTTTGCAGGGTGCTTGTGTTAGGTGATATGTCTGGAATCAGTTTAACAAAGAGGTTCTGTCTCCCCATCCCCTCTGTACCCAGCCTAACAGTGCTCAGCTGCTGGGACAAGGAGAGCTGGGAGCAACTGCAGGGGCAGCTGCACCACCGAGGAGCACACCCCTCCTACTCATCTTAGGCTGGGGCTACTCCACCACTGGTATCACAGCAAAATTCGTATGATCCTGCAATATACTGAGAATTTGTCTCTGTTCCTCAGACCTGTTGGGTACCAGGGCTACCTATTTTTCCATTTCACCTTTGTGCTGAAATGTCCCATGGCCAGCCTGCTGTCAGGAGCATATTCTGTCTATACTCAGCTGATTTACTACAACATCAGTATTGCATCTGTCCTCATTTATTGTTTTTCATATATATATATATATATATTTATATACCAGGTGAAGGAGCCAGGATGTCTCCGTGGCAGCAGTGAATCCTGGGCTGCAGGTGCATCCTCGTCCAAAAGGCTGGAGGCATGTGGCTGCAGCAGAGCCTTTGCCAGGTTGTACCAACATGCTCTGCCTGCAGGGATTACACACCTCATTGCCTCAGCAGGCACCCTAGAAAAGGGCTTTTGCTCACAAATGTAGACATGGTGTTTGTGTTCCCTTCCTCCAACAGCTCTGGTTTCCCAGGTGTTACCGACACATCCACCCATTCCTTTGCAGCAGCAGAGGCCCAGGGGTCATGCTTGCCTCCCAGGTCACACGGTGACTCACGGATGCTTGTCTGTCTGCACAGTCCACGTTGGGCCCCTGTCTCTTGCTACGGATGTGGTGCAAACTAGGAGTTAAGATTGCATGACGCTTGCTAAAGAATGCAGAGATACCTCTGTTTTGGGAGGGTGCTTAGGAAATTCTTCCTGTTCAAATCAACCCACAGCTGGCTGCTTTCCTCCTGTGCTGGCTTGTGCCGAGAGATTGCCTCCCATGTTTCTGGATTCCAGCTTTGCAGATGTGCGCGAACACCTCACACCGGCCTGACATCAAGCCAATGCAATAAGACCGTTGCACCCGCAAAAGCTTGCACACAAAACATATTATAGAAACAATACTTAGCTTTGCAATTACTTCTGTTGCTGCTATGGTATCGTCTCCTCTCAGTGTATCAATCACCACCTTCCCCCAGGGGACCTTTTTGTTTTCCAGGAGGTTGCAAAGTTTTTATCGCATGCCACAGAAGTGGGGTGTGTCACGTAACCATCCATAAACCCTCCTGACACTGACACCGAGCAAGATCAAAATTTGCTGGCCAGGGTACAGCTGGACACAAGGGAGAGTACACTACACAGTGCCTCACATGCCCAAAGGGAGATGGGAGATGTTTCTCCTGTCCTTGGAGCAAGTGTGGTTGGTAGCAACATCCTTCCTCTCAAGTCATGATGGGAGAAGGGGTTAATTCCCCACTGACACCAAGTGCTAAAGTGTTTCATCTGTCAGCCAGTGCCAGGTGGTAATACACTTTCCACAGAGAGATATTGTGTAAAATGGAGTGGTGACCCAAGGAGGTGTAATTAGCTCTGCTGTCACATAGAAAAGAACATGTTTGTACAGATTATTTCCAATTTCTAGCAACACCTGCTCACTTGCTTTAACCTGATTTCTCAAACAGGGACTAATTAGCACTTCCCTGGAAGCCCAGCTCTCTCCAGGCAATGGCTTCACCTCTCAATCGGTCCTGATGCAGAAAGGCATGTTAATTACTGTATCAGGAAAAGCTGAGGGAAGCAGGAAACCATTTTTATGCCTAAAACTAATTAAAGGAGAAAACAGAGCTCACTAGACCTGGACTTCCTTGCTCATGCCAGGGGTGAGGGCTATGTGCTGAGTTTCCTTCTCTGCATCCTTGAATGAAAATGGTATTTTACACCTGTATGACTTCTGAGGGCTAGGGGTGAGGGCCACGTGGTGCTGCTCCCCCAGGGTTTGAGTCCAGCAGGTCAAGGCAATGCTCGTGCCATCCCAGCAGTGGCACGGAGGTAACCTTGACTACCATGGTGGCCTGGGACTGAAGGGAGCCCCTGTGGCACCTCTGCTGAGTCTTCTTCTGAGTGACCCTGTGCTGGGGGAGGGGCTGGTGCTGAGGGACATGGTGTAGTGGTAACTTGGCAGTGCCAGGTTAACAGTTGGATCTGATGATGTTAAGGGTCTTTTCCATGTGCAAGGCTCTGACCATACTTAGATATTAACTTCAATTTGGGAGGTAATGGTGTTAATCAATGCTACTGTTTGTAGAGCACAAGTCTAGCCAACCTCTTCCTAAAGCAGAGGGTTGCAATGAAGTTAATGAATTCTCCCAGGATACTGGGAGGCAGGTCAGTGGTGTTATGATGTTACAGGTGAGTGTGCCAAGGCACAGGACATGTGTGACTGGCCAGGGCAGTCCTCCCAGCTCAGCCATTCATCCCTGCTACTAACCACCAGCTCTGCTGAAGCTTTATGGCAAAAAAATCCCTTCTGAAAATCTTTTGCTTTCCTCTCCTGCATGAAGTGATGAGGTGTTGCCATCTAACTTGGCTGTCCCCAGCCCTTGCCTCCTTGTGAGAGGTAGGGATGACCCTTCTCATTCATTCCATTTCCTTTGCTGGATTGAGCACTGGCTAGATGGATGGGCCCAGAGCATAGTGACCAATGGTATTAAATCCAGCTGGTGGCAGGTCACAAGTGGCATTCCTCAGGGCTCAGTGTTGGGACCATTTCTATTTAACATCTTTATTGATGATCTTGATGAGGACATAGAGTCTACCATCAGTAAATTCGCAGATGACACCAAGTTAGGCAGGTGTGTCGATCTGTGTGAGGATAGGGAGGCTCTCCAGAGAGACTTAGATAGACTGGATCGCTGGGCCAATGTTAATGGTATGAGTTTCAAC